>OY848924.1:5767841-5923439 GCA_963693285.1 Xestospongia muta
ATAATAATTTGTAACACATTAAAATGAACTATAACTAAAACTAAAACTATGGCACACTTGTGATATATGAACTGTAACTAAAACTAAAATACATAAAGTGGACAATAATTAAAATAAAATTAAGAATTAACAATCTCAAAAACTACAAGTAAAATAATAATCATTACTGAAACACCCACAAAACCAAAACTATAACAAAATGAACTTTTTCTTACTAAAATTACACTAATATAAATGCACAATATTAGCTAAATAACACATATTAAGGCAGCCTCCTTGGGTTATAATAATTTTTGTCACTTTTTGAGTTCTTCCTCCATCTTTCTAATCTGTTTGATATACCACAAACAAGTTTTATCACTTTCATGTTTACCCTTCTTGCCACTTTTTGCTAGCCCATATGCACTTCTAACAATTTGGTAGATATCAAGAGGTGCATTGACCAATACTCCACCCAGAACTACTCCAGCAAGAGCAAACGTTTGAACTCCCACAATACCAATCCTAACAGCTGCTCCGCCACTTTCAATTCCTGCCTCCACACCTAGTGCTACGCCTTTAGCTATACCAACACCAAGTCGACCTCCAACACCAACTACAGTGTGTCCTGCATCAATTGCTATACCAGCACTTTTAAGGGCTTGATTATAGCCATTGCCCCTCAAATTGACATGTTCACTAATCTGTTGGTCAAGCTTGATATGTTCATGTGCTTTCTACACCCTACTATTAGACATGATTGAAGAGACAATTGAAGCACCAGCTGAAGTAACAGTTCCTGCAACTCCTACAGCAGCTCCGCTACAGTCAATCCAACTGATGCACCAAATGTAAATGGAATAAGAGCTAAGCCAGCTATAGTAAGAGTTCCTCCGATAGCTAGACTTGTTGAAGCACCAACAATTTTGGCAATTCTGGTATCTCTAACTATTTTTAAAACTTCATCTTTGTGTTGCTCAAGTAACTTGATTGTTTCACAGCGAACAGGACGCCAAATAGCAAGGGACACTTTGTGTTCAATGTTGAGATGCAGAAGACAGTCATTATTGAGTTCCCTATAAAACATAGCAAAAACATTTTCTTTACAAGGACAGTGTTGACTCCTGTAAACTATTCAAGCCTGTATAATTATTTAGGGATAGCAAATCATGTTAATGTCAAAAAGCATTGGTACACAAGGATGTGGTATTTCCTACAGAGGTAGGCACTTCAAATCAGTGACAACTTAAATTAAATTAAACAAAAACAAAATTTGTCTTTTGGCACTGTTACATGTATACAAAAGTAATACTATTCATATTTATACATTTTCTTATCATAGTTCAATGCCTACATGGTTTGTATGTTTATACCATTCGAAAACCTCTTAAATGACTTCATGCTTCTTGATAAACAGGCTTTATTAGTAGTACAAACGATAAACTATATCAGTCCTCTCATGACTCACATGACTCAATCTGCCAACTTGCATTGTTTTTTAAAATATTGCTTAATGACAACATGTTATTTTATGGAGGAAAAGGGCAAAAGTGGCAGGGTAATATGAATCTCATGGCAAGTTATGTAAGATATAATCATGGTTCATTGATCTATGTGTCTTTATAATTAGCAAATTCACCACAACAACTTTAAACTTCCAATTTAAAATGTATGGATATGACTCTTATTGTAAAATAAGTACATGTATTATATAACTTACTCATTTTGAGGAGTTACAAGAACAAATTGAGAATCAAGGTTAGATGTATATTCTATGTAGTGACCTCCATCTGTAATTTGTTGTTTGATGTCATCAAACATATTCACAAGTGATTTATCTTGATAATGAGCTTGCATATACTCTGTAAGTGTTGATACTTGAGAGATATTTTGAGGATTTACAGTGAGAACAACAGAATTGGGTGGAATATCTAAATAATGCGTTTGGAAATTGATATTTTCAAGATCTTGCACTTCTTGACTACCCTCCCCAAGCAGACTTTTTGGTTCATCTGTGTTATTTTGCTCACTAGACTTGCAACGTTCACTAACCAGACTGACTGAATCATCTGTAACAGTGACTATCTCATTTTGCTCATCATGTTTTGTAGCACCATCTGTGTTACCTTGTTCTGTGACAAATGCTGTGTCATTTTCCTCACCATATTGTAATTCATGATTATCAACAATGATAGCAAGTCCATTTAACCCTAAAAAGAAACAAAAGGTCATTTGTACAATTTCATTGCTAGTCATTCTTGGCATAATAACTATTTTACTTTAAAAATCTACTATTAATTTTCCTATATTAGATGGAAAAAGAATGATAGTTCCATATACCTGCTATTCTTCTGACAAGATCAAAGAGTGTGTGGTCTAGACTGTGGATCATTACCAAGACAGTCTTTAGCTAGCTGTTTCATATTGTGATTCTCCATTTTATTTAGTAAGTGCTGTCGTCGTTGTACCTCATTCCTTGGTTTGTTATGTTCATCAAATGGACCAGTTGGTCTTGGCAATTCTTGTGTATAGACATGAAGTATGAGAACACCAAATGAGAAGACATCAAACTTATAACAGTCATTTCCAGTTTCCTTGTAATCAGATTGTAGTGCTTCAGGTGGCATATACAGGATATTTCCAGGACAAGTGGACATTTTCATGTAATACTTACCAGGATCAGGCTCAAAAATACGAGATACTCCAAAGTCAGCTATTTTAGCTTGCAGACTTGATGTCAGTAGGACGTTGTCAGCATTGATGTCACGATGAAGTATAGCTGGAGTTTGTGTATGTAGATATACTAGAGCATTGGATACATCCAATAATATTGATTTCTTAACATGATTGGGAACCATCTCATTCTGCTCCAGATAGTCATTCAGTGACATTGGTAAGGGCTCCATTACCAGAATAGGAATATCAGAATCTGATTTATAGTGGAGTCCAAGAAATTGGATAATATTAGGATGATTAAGTTGGCTGATTCTATAAAATAAACACAATATATAATATATATATAGATAATTTACAAAATCTCTTTGACAGATATGTTAGTGAAGTTTCATTTTATGTTAGCCATTTCTCTTGACTACTGTAAGCCAAGATATTCTCACCTCATGCATTCTTCTTCAATTCGCACTTTTAATGGTTTAGCATGACGTTGATTAATGGAAGGCTCACTATAGAATTTCTTTCCTGCTACTGTAGTACCGTCTGGTAGCTTCATTTCTATTACTTTCCCAAAAGCTCCTCTTCCTAACAGCTTCCCTGTCTTCTTCAGACCAGGAAGAACTTTGAGTCGACCCTGTAAGTGAGCCTGAGCCATTTGTATAATCAATCAACATTAATCACAAAGTTTTTCCAATTTAAGATATTGTAAATGATTTATATGTAGGCAGTGGCTAGAGACCAGGTACTAAACTGGCTGCCGAGACCCAACTCCCTAATTATTGAACGAAGCCCATCGTTCAATAATTAGGGGCTGGGTCTGGGAAGTCAGACTAAACCGGTACCGGTACTAAAAATAATGCTTAAAGATCCGATATTAGATCACGTGACTAGATTGCGGTGCACAGAGAACACGTGAGTACACATTGTGTTCACAGTCGCTCACAAATGGCAGTTAGCACGTCCAACCCGACTCCAAATCCAGCAAAATTCTTTGTTGGGCAGCGTTTCCAGTCATTTTGTGGGCTCCAGCTACATTTGAAAAGGTATGAAAGTGAAAATAGCGTTCAGTTCTTGTGTAGAGACTCAACGTCAACGTCAGATTGAAGATGAATTTGAGTGAAAGCCACAATAATCTTGATGAGTCTGTAAAGAGACTGAAGGAGATGCATGGTCAGTAACATTGCAGTGTGTGAGCTTTTGGAAAGATTTTGTTTACAGTTACTGTTCTTGGTTACATATAGGTAACCAGAATAAAAGTACTAAGTGTAAGAAAAGGCCTTTTTGAATTTTTTTCCAGTGTTTTTTTAATATTATGCTTGTAATAAGTTGATTTAAATATTCAGATTGAGCTGGACTTGCGGCACATATGAGTGTGCATAATTTAGTGAATGATGATTGTGTGCTTATACACATATTTGTACACATAAGTATGTCTTGATACAATTAGAATGATTATTTAGTTTCAATTTATAGGTGCATCAGTTGAAGTGCTAAGTAGTGAATCAGATGAGCTTATGGGTATATTCTTTCAGGATGAAGAAATGAAACAAATTTTTAATTCCTATACTGAGTTGGTTTGTATTGATGCCACAAACAACCTTCTTGAACTCTGATTTCATGTTTATATTATGCTTGTAGAAGACAGAAATGGACAAAGTGAGGTCGTAGCTACCTTTTTACTCATAGAGGAGACTGAACAATCTTTGAAAAGTATGGTAAATGTCTTTAAGAACACAATTCAAACTGGAAAGCCACTCATGTATTAATGACAGACAAAGACAAGAATGAAAGGGTTATTTTTGCTGCTGAATTCCCATCTGCAGAATTGTTGATTTGTTTCTTCCATAACTTTTGTTCACTTCACAGAGAAGTAGTTGTTGACAAAATGGGAATAACCCCAGGACAATGCACTATGTGCTAGGAACTTCTTCAACAAATGGCTTATTCAACAAGTTAAAAGAATTATGATGATCTGTATACTTGTTTTTGTGATTGTGCTCCAGCAACTGTTGTTAGTTATTTTAATGAGCAATAGCATCCAATAATGAAATCTATAGATAATGGGTATGAAGTACAAAACTGGCAACTTTCTTAATGGCACCAATAATAGATTGAAGTGTATCCATCAGAAATTGAGATCAGTAATTGGATGTTAATTGTCACTTGAAGAATTTATTGATAAATTTTTCCTAATTCATAGAGTCCTGCTATCAGAGTGTGGTCACAAGGCAGCATTAGCCACTTAAAAAGTGCTAGTAGTTTATCACACGATTACAAGGGAGGTGTCAGTTAGTTATTTGAAGTAGCTGACACCATATGCATACCAATTTGTGTCCAAGCAAATGGGATTGAAGGAAAAGGTCAAACAATAATTATAATAGTAAATAAATAAAAGTAAAACTAAATTAATCCTTAGGGACTATTACTAAACAAGATTCTAATCAGGATTATAGTAACAATCAGAATTAAAACTAAAGTAATACCTGATAAACTGAAACTAAAACAATAATTTGACTGAAATTAAAATTATATTAAAAAATGTATCATGTATGATCTAAAACAATAATTAACTTATAAAGCATTAAGATTGTATCATAAATTAAAACTAAAATAATTTGCAACACATTAAAATGAACTAAAACTAAAACTAAAATATGACACACTTGTGATACATGAACTGTAACTAAAACTATAATACATAAAGTGGATAATAATTAAAATATAATTAAGAATTAACAATCTCAAAAACTACAACTAAAATAATAATTATTACTGAAACACCCACAAAACCAAAACTATAACAAAATGAACTTTTTCTTACTAAAATTACACTAATATAAATGCACAATATTAGCTAAATAACACACATTAAGGCAGCCTCTTTGGGTTATAATAATTAATGTCACTCATTGAGTTCTTCCTCCATCTTCCTAATCTGTTCGATATACCACAAACAAGTTTTATCACTTTCATGTTTACCCTTTTTGCCACTTTTTGCTAGCCCATAAGTATTTCTAACAATTTGGTAGATATCAAGAGGTGCACTGACCAATAATGCAACTCCACCCACAACTCCTCCAGCAAGAGCAACAGTTTGAAGTCCCGCGATACCAATCCTAACAGCTGCTCCGCCACTTTCAATTCCTGCGTCCACACCTAGTGCTACACTTTCAGCTATACCAACACCATATTGACCTCCAACACCAATTACAGCATGTCCTGCATCAATTGCTATACCAGCACTTTTAAGGGCCTGATTATAGCTATTGCCTCTCAAATTGACATGTTCACTAATCTGTTAGTCAAGCCTGATATGTTCATGTGCTTTCTTCACCCTACTGTTAGACATGATTGAAGAGACAATTGAAGCACCAGCTGAAGTAACAGTTCCTGCAACTCCCACAGCAGCTCCAGCTGCAGTCAATCCAACTGATGCACCAAATGTTAATGGAATAAGAGCTAAACCAGCTATAGTAAGAGTTCCTCCGATAGCTAGACTTGTTGAAGCACCAATAATTTTGGCAATTCTGGAATCTCTAACTATTTTTAAGACTTCATCTTTGTGTTGCTCAAGTAACTTGATTGTTTCACAGCGAACAGGACGCCAAATAGCAAGGGACACTTTGTGTTCAATGTTGAGATGCAGAAGACAATCATTATTGAGTTCCCTATAAAACATACCAAAAACATTATCTTTACAAGGACAGTGTTGACTCCTGTAAATTATTCAAGCCTGTATAATTATTTAAGGATAGCAAATCATGTTAATGTCAAAAAGCATTGGTACACAGGGATGTAGTAATTCCTACAGAGGTATGGCACTTCAAATCAGTGACGACTTAAATTAAATTAAACCAAAACAAAATTTGTCTTTTGGCACTGCTACATGTATACAAAAGTAATACTATTCATATTTATACATTTTCTTATCATAGTTCAATGCCTACATGGTTTGTATGTTTATACCATTTGAAAACCACTTAAATGACTTCATGCTTCTTGATAAACAGGCTTCACTAGTAGTACAAACAATAAACTATATCAGTCCTCTCGTGATTCACATGACTCAATCTGCCAAGTTGCATTGTTTTTTTAAATATTGCTTAATGGTGAAATGTTATTTTATGGAGGAAAAGGGCAAAAGTGGCAGGGTAATATGAATCTCATGGCAAGTTATGTAAGATATAATCATGGTTCATTGATTTATGTGTCTTTATAATTAGCAAATTCACCACAACAACTTTAAACTTCCAATTCAAAATGTATGGATATGACTCTTATTGTAAAATAAGTACATGTATTATATAACTTACTCATTTTGAGGAGTTACAAGAACAAATTGAGAATCAAGGTTAGATGTACATTCTATGTAGTGACCTCCATCTGTAATTTGTTGTTTGATGTCATCGAACATATTCACAAGTGATTTATCTTGATAATGAGCTTGCATATACTTTGTAAGAGTTGATACTTGAGAGATATTTCAAGGATTTACAGTGAGAACAATAGAATTGGGTGGAATATCTAAATTATGCCTTTGGAAATTGATATTTTCAACAACAGTTTGAAAAATAAATATTTTTGGCTTGTTGTCAAGGGGAGAGACAAAGAAATGTTTTAGCGTATTTTGTGCTGGTACTATGATGTCATTGTTGACATCAATATTTCTACCTTTGTTGAGAATAACTAGAGCAAAAGCACACATTTCATAGAGCTCAGTTACTTTCACTACCTCTGCAAGTAAGACATGAATGGCTTCAGAAGAAAGATTATTGAATCGCAAAACAAGAAAACCGTAAGCATTTGTAAAAAGTTTTTCTAGATCTTGTACTTCTTGACTACCCTCCCCAAGCAGACTATTTGGTTCATCTGTGTTATTTTGCTCACTAGACTTGCAACGTTCACTAACCAGACTGACTGAAGCATCTGTACCAATCTCTATGCCATTTTGCTCATCATGTTTTGTAGCACCATCTGTGTCACCATGTTCTGTAACAGATGCTGTGTCATTTCCCTCACCATGTTGTAATTCATGATTATCGACAATGATAGCAAGTCCATTTAATCCTAAAAAGAAACAAAAGGTCATTTGTACAATTCCATTGCTAGTCATTCTTGGTATTGATAACTATTTTACTTTAAAAATCTACTATTAAGTTTCCTATATTAGATGGAAAAAGAATGATAGTTCCATATACCTGCTATTCTTCTGACAAGATCAAGAGTGTGTGGTCTAGACTGTGGATCATTACCAAGACAGTCTTTAGCTAGCTGTTTCATATTGTGATTCTCCATTTTATTTAGTAAGTGCTGTCGTCGTTGTATCTCATTCCTTGGTCTGTTATGTTCATCAAATGGACCAGTTGGTCTTGGCAATTCTTGTGTATAGACATGAAGTATGAGAACACCAAATGAGAAGACATCAAACTTATAACAGTCACCTCCAGTTTCCTTGTAATCAGATTGTAGTGCTTCAGGTGGCATATACAGGATATTTCCAGGACAAGTGGACATTTTCATGTAATACTTACCAGGATCAGGCTCAAAAATACGAGATACTCCAAAGTCAGCTATTTTAGCTTGCAGACTTGATGTCAGTAGGACGTTGTCAGCATTGATGTCACGATGAAGTATAGCTGGAGTTTGTGTATGTAGATATACTAGAGCATTGGATACATCCAATAATATTGATTTCTTAACATGATTAGGAACCATCTCATTCTGCTCCAGATAGTCATTGAGTGACATTGGTAAGCGCTCCATTACCAGAATAGGAATATCTGAATCTGATTTATAGTGGAGTCCAAGAAATTGGATAATATTAGGATGATCAAGTTGGCTGATTCTATAACATAAACACAATATATAATATATATATAGATAATTTACAAAATCTCTTTGACAGATATGTTAGTGAAGTTTAATTTTATGTTAGCCATTTCTCTTGACTGTAAGCCAAGATATACTCACCTCATGCATTCCTCTTTAATTCGCATTTTCAATGGCTTAGGATGACGTTGATCATATGAAGATTCACTATAGAATTTCTTTCCTGCTACTGTAGTACCGTCTGGTAGCTTCATTTCTATTACTTTCCCAAAAGCTCCTCTTGCTAATAGCTTCCCTGTCTTCTTCAGACCAGGAAGAACTTTGAGTCGACCCTGTAAGTGAGCCTGAGCCATTTGTATAATCAATCAACATTAATCACAAAGTTTTTCCAATTTAAGATATTGTAAATGATTTATATGTAGGCAGTGGCTAGAGACCAGGTACTAAACTGGCTGCCGAGCCCAACTCCCTAATTATTGAACGAAGCCCATCGTTCAATAATTAGGGGCTGGGTCTGGGCAGTCAGACTAAACCGGTACCGGTACTAAAAATAATGCTTAAAGATCCGATATTAGATCACGTGACTAGATTGCGGTGCACAGAGAACACGTGAGTACACATTGTGTTCACAGTCGCTCACAAATGGCAGTTAGCACGTCCAACCCGACTCCAAATCCAGCAAAATTCTTTGTTGGGCAGCGTTTCCAGTTATTTTGTGGGCTCCAGCTACATTTGAAAAGGTATGAAAGTGAAAATAGCGTTCAGTTCTTGTGTAGAGACTCAAGAAAGGTTGAAGCTGCACAGAAAAGAGTGAACAGACCATTGTCCTACCAGATAAAATACTATGAAATTTCCTACCAATGTATACATGGTGGAAAGAAGTTAAACCAAGAGGGGAAGGAAGCATGTGACATCGTACGTTTAATAAAACACTGTCAAATAGTTTGGCAGTCTGAAGTTCCATACTTCAGAGTATTGATAGGGTTAGGGGAGTGGTTGAGGTTTAGCTAAGATTATACAGAAGCAAAGTATAGACTTCCTGACAGATTTAGACTGCTGGACGAAATTAACAGCTAGACTCGTTGACCTAGTACAATGTAATTTACATACTTTGTTCCACTGTGAGTTGTACTGTTTTTGTTGTAGCACTTTCAGGAAAGACTGTAATGCTGAAGTGTCACTTAGGGCTCTCTGAAGATGGGTTAGCTCTTGTGGTAGGAGTATTAATGAAGACCACAATCACATGAGCAGGGTAATGGTATCTTTTTTAAATTCATGTGTTATGGTTTTGTATGAAATGTATATGATTTAATAGGAATTGTTTAAACAACTACCACAGCAATGGAAACTATCTATTGTTGAACTTGATCAAACCAAGAACCTTCTTAGCTTGAAAGCCAACAAAAAAATGATTCAAAACAACCTATCCGAGCAAACAGGTTAACTTATTTAGTCATTATAACTCCAATGTCCAATTAATATAAGTGACAAATATTACATTACTGTATGTCTTGTTACTGTTTTACTTTTTTGTTAGGACATTCAGCTAATATTAATTCTTCCTTGCTTGTATACAGGAAAGGTTGTTTTATTGAAGGATCTCAGCAACGTCAGATTGAAGATGAATTTGAGTGAAAGCCACAATAATCTTGATGAGTCTGTAAAGAGACTGAAGGAGATGCATGGTCAGTAACATTGCAGTGTGTGAGCTTTTGGAAAGATTTTGTTTACAGTTACTGTTCTTGGTTACATATAGGTAATCAGAATAAAAGTACTAAGTGTAAGAAAAGGCCTTTTTGAATGTTTTTCCAGTGTTTTTTTTAATATTATGCTTGTAATAAGTTGATTTAAAAATTCAGATTGAGCTGGACTTGCGGCACATATGAATGTGCATAATTTAGTGAATGATGATTGTGTGCTTATACACATATTTGTACACATAAGTATGTCTTGATACAATTACAATGATTATTTAGTTTCAATTTATAGGTGCATCAGTTGAAGTGCTAAGTAGTGAATCAGATGAGCTTATGGGTGTATTCTTTCAGGATGAAGAAATGAAACAAATTTTTAATTCCTACCCTGAGTTGGTTTGTATTGATGCCACAAACAAGCTTCTTGAACTCCGATTTTATGTTTATATTATGCTTGTAGAAGACAGAAATGGACAAAGTGAGGTCGTAGCTACCTTTTTACTCATAGAGGAGACTGAAGAATCTTTGAAAAGTATGGTAAATGTCTTTAAGAACACAATTCAAACTGGAAAGCCACTCATGTATTAATGACAGACAAAGACAAGAATGAAAGGGGTATTTTGCTGCTGAATTCCCATCTGCAGAATTGTTGATTTGTCTCTTCCATAACTTTTGTTCATTTCACAGAATAGTAGTTAACAAGATGGGAATAACCCCAGAACAATGCACTATGTGCTAGGAACTTCTTCAACAAATGGCTTATTCAACAAGTTAAAAGAATTATGATAATCTGTATACTCGTTTTTGTGATTGTGCTCCAGCAACTGTTGTTAGTTATTTTAACGAGCAATGGCATTCAATACGAAATCAATAGATAATGGGTATGAATTACAAAACTGGCAACTTTCTTAATGGCACCAATAATAGATTGAAGTGTATCCATCAGAAATTGAAATCAGTAATTGGATGCTAATTGTCACTTGAAGAATTTATTGATAAATGTTTCCTCATTCTTAGAGTCCTGTGATCAGAGCATGATCACAAGGTAGCATTAGCCACTTAAAAAGTGCCAGTAGTTTATCACACGATTACAAGGGAGGTGTCAGTTAGTTATTTGAAGTAGATGACACCATATGCATACCAATTTGTGTCCAAGCAAATGGAATTGAAGGAAAAGGTCGAACTGGAGGTAGCAGAAGAAGATAATTTTGAATCTCAATCAAGTGAAGGTCTTATCACAGTTACACCTATTAATTGTGAATGTACATCATAGCTGTCTATAAAGTTGCCATGTTGACATATTCTCAAGGCAAGGACAATGGCTGAAATTGATTTGTATGATGAATCACTGTGTCCTGAACGTTGGGCCTTGGGCTATTACAAGTTAAATCAACGAATTTTTTGAGTGATAGCACATAGCAGTAGAGTTGACTCTGTTGGAATTACTGCCCTTTCTAATCCACCTGAAAAGAGATGCATGTCTCAGGTAAACTATTAGTACATGTACATGTAACCTCTCAGCCCTATGTACACACATTTCCCACATTATTTTTAAAAGGCAGAAAAGTTTAAAATTTGGTACTGGAATTACAATGAAGGTTGCATCACTTGTCTCTAAATCTGTTAGTAGGAATATCTCCTTCCGGTGCAATCACATTCTTATCAGATCTCTACCCTGGTAGCATATCTAGACAAAACGCTTACCCAAATAAGTAGGATATTGGCCTTACTAGAGAAAGGTGACAGTGTTATGGCAGACCAGGGTTTGGATATACTCCTCTCGGTGTTAAACTAAATATCCCACCTTTTTTATGAGGCAAAAACCAGCTTCTTTCCAATCAAATGATAGAGGACTCAGAGAATAGCTTCAGTACGCATTCATGTATAACAAGCAATGGAAAGAATTAAAAACTTCCATATTTTTGATAAGTAGCAGTTTTTTCAGTGCTTTGAGACGTTTCCTGAATGCGTTACTTCGCTCCAAGTCCATGTACAATCTTGAAAACACTTTTCAGAACTTTTCTAACGATTGCTTTTGACCAACAGCCTTCTGTCTTGCTGATCCGTATTTCTCTAAGATTCTCTACAGCATACTAAAAAATCTCCACATTAAGTTTTTTACTTTTCAAGAAACGGCACCTTGACTCTGTAGCCTGAAAATTTTTTTGCTAGTTTTAAGCTTTCATTTTCTTTGACAATGTTACTACTGTTGTAAAGTCCACACGTTTTTCTATTCATTGCTAAACGTTGATAGCTGCTAACGCTTTGCTTGCCAAGTTATAGCAGTTCAAAAAAACAGGCAGTGCAGACACACACACACACACACTAACAGACTACAGTAACCTCACTTTGCTCCCACATGCAGCGAGGTTAATAATCAGAAAACATTGTACCATCCTTACATAGGCATTACTATTGCCTGCCTGATGTATAGAGTTTTGTTTATTATATGTGAGTTCGACAACAGTACACAGATTGTTAAAAACAGACAAGCAATGTTGTTATAAAGTAAAAGTAAACACACATTACATATAATATGCAATTTATCTAATACTATACTATATGAATTAGTGTTGTTTTAGTTAATCAAAACTATAATTAAAACCCATTTACAGTAAGCTATACTTACTAAACTAAAACTAAAACTAGAATGAAAGTTGATGTCCCATTTTAACTAGAACTAAAACTAAATTAATGCCTGGGGAAACATTACTAAAATAAATTTCTAAACAATAATTATAATAGTAAATAACTAGAACTAAAACTAAATTAATCCTTGTGGACTATTACTAAACAAGATTCTAATCAGGATTATAGTAACAATCAGAATTAAAACTAAAGTAATACCTGATAAACTGAAACTAAAACAATAATTTGACTGAAATTAAAATTATATTAAAAATGTATCATGTATGAACTAAAACAATAATTAACTTATAAGGCATTAAGATTGTATCATAAATTAAAACTAAAAAAATTTGCAACACATTAAAATGAACTAAAACTAAAACTAAAACTATGACACACTTGTGATACATGAACTGTAACTAAAACTATAATACATAAAGTGGATAATAATTAAAATATAATTAAGAATTAACAATCTCAAAAACTACAACTAAAATAATAATTATTACTGAAACACCCACAAAACCAAAACTATAACAAAATGAACTTTTTCTTACTAAAATTACACTAATATAAATGCACAATATTAGCTAAATAACACACATTAAGGCAGCCTCCTTGGGTTATAATAATTATTGTCTCTCATTGAGTTCCTCCTCCATCTTCCTAATCTGTTCAATATACCACAAACAAGTTTTATCACTTTCATGTTTACCCTTCTTGCCACTTTTTGCTAGCCCATAAGTATTTCTAACAATTTGGTAGATATCAAGAGGTGCACTGACCAATAATGCAACTCCACCCACAACTCCTCCAGCAAGAGCAACAGTTTGAACTCCCGCGATACCAATCCTAACAGCTGCTCCGCCACTTTCAATTCCTGCCTCCACACCTGCTGCTACGCCTTTAGCTATACCAACACTAAGTCGACCTCCAACACCAACTACAGTGTGGCCTGCATCAATTGCTATACCAGCACTTTTAAGGGCTTGATTATAGCCATTGCCCCTCACATTGACATGTTCACTAATCTGTTGGTCAAGCTTGATATGTTCATGTGCTTTCTTCACCCTACTGTTAGACATGATTGAAGAGACAATTGAAGCACCAGCTGAAGTAATAGTTCCTGCAACTCCCACAGCAGCTCCAGCTGCAGTCAATCCAACTGATGCACCAAATGTAAATGGAATAAGAGCTAAACCAGCTATAGTAAGAGTTCCTCCAATAAGCAGACTTGTTGAACAACCAGCAAGTTTGGCAATTCTGGAATCTCTAACTATTTTTAAAACTTCATCTCTGTGTTGCTCAAGTAACTTCATTGTTTTACAGCGAACAGGACGCCAAATAGCAAGGGACACTTCGTGTTCAATGTTGAGATGCAGAAGACAATCATTATTGAGTTGCCTATAAAACACACCAAAACATTATCTTTATAAGTACAGTGTTGACTCCTGTAAATTATTCAAGCCTGTATAATTATTTAGGGATGGCAAATCATGTTAATGTCAAAAAGCATTAATACACAAGGATGTGGTATTTCCTACAGAGGTAGGCACTTCAAATCTCTGACGACGCAAATTAAAATTAAATATACACTATTTGTCTTTTGGCACTGCTACTTGTATACAAAAGTAATACTATTCATATTTATACATTTTCTTATCATAGCTCAATGTCTACATGGTTTGTATGTTTATACCATTCAAAAACCTCTTAAATGACTTCATGTTTCTTGATAAACAGGCTTTATTAGTAGTACACACGATAAACTATATCAGTCCTCTTATGACTCACATGGCTCAATCTGCTGACTTGCATTGTTTTTTAAAATATTGCTTAATGGCCATGTTATTTTATGGAGGAAAAGGGCAAAAGTGGCAGGATAATATGAATCTCATGGCAAGTTATGTAAGATATGATTATGGTTCATTGATCTATGTGTCTTTATAATTAGCAAATTCACCACAACAACTTTCCAATTCAAAATGTATTGATATGATTTGTATTGTAAAATAAGTACATGTATTATATAACTTACTCATTTTGAGGAGTTACTAGAACAAATTGAGAATCAAGGTTAGATGTATATTCTATGTAGTGACCTCCATCTGTAATTTGTTGTTTGATGTCATCGAACATATTCACAAGTGATTTATCTTGATAATGAGCTTGGATATACTCTGTAAGAGTTGATACTTGAGAGATATTTCGAGGATTTACAGTGAGAACAACAGAATTGGGTGGAATATCTAAATTATGCTGTTGGAAATTGATATTTTCAACGATAGTTTGAAAAATAAATATTTTTGGCTTTTTGTCAAGGTGAGAGACAAAGAAATTGTTTAGTGTATTTTGCGCTGGTATTATGATGTCATTGTTGACATCAATATTTCTACCTTTGTTGAGAATAACTAGAGCAAAAGCACACATTTCATAGAGCTCAGTTACTTTCACTACCTCTGCAAGTAAGACATGAATGGCTTCAGAAGAAAGATTATTGAATCGCAAAACAAGAAAACCGTAAGCATTTGTAAAAAGTTTTTCTAGATCTTGTACTTCTTGATGACCCTCCCCAAGCAGACTATTTGGTTCATCTGTGTCATTTTGCTCACTAGAGTTATAACTTTTACTAACCAGAATGGCTGAATCATCTGTAACAGTCTCTATCCCATTTTGCTCATCATGTTTTGTAGCACCATCTGTGTCACCATGTTCTGTGGCAGATTCTGTGTCATTTTCCTCACCATGTTGTGATTCATGATTATCAACAATGATAGCAAGTCCATTTAACCCTAAAAAGAAACAAAAGGTCATTGTACAATTCCATTGCTAGTCATTCTTGGCATTGATAACTATTTACTTTAAAAATCTACTATTAATTTTCCTATATTAAAAAGATGGAAAATGAATGACAGTTCCATATACCTGCTATTCTTCTGACAAGATCAAGCGTGTGTGGTCTAGACTGTGGATCATTACCAAGACAGTCTTTAGCTAGCTGTTTCATATTGTGATTCTCCATTTTATTTAGTAAGTGCTGTCGTCGTTGTACCTCATTCCTTGGTCTGTTATGTTCATCAAATGCACCAGTTGGTCTTGGCAATTCTTGTGTATAGACATGAAGTATGAGAACACCAAATGAGAAGACATCAAACTTATCACAGTCATCTCCAGTTTCCTTGTAATTAGATTGTAGAGCTTCAGGTGGCATATACAGAATACTTCCAGGACAAGTGGACATTTTCATGTAATACTTACCAGGATCAGGCTCAAAAATACGAGATACTCCAAAGTCAGCTATTTTAGCTTGCAGACGTGATGTCAGTAGGACA
Organism: Xestospongia muta; assembly: GCA_963693285.1. Lineage (NCBI taxonomy): Eukaryota > Metazoa > Porifera > Demospongiae > Haplosclerida > Petrosiidae > Xestospongia > Xestospongia muta. The sequence goes on from OY848924.1 coordinate 5,783,977, forward strand.
TTGTTAGCATTGATGTCACGATGAAGTATAGCTGGAGTTTGTGTATGTAGATATACTAGAGCATTGGATACATCCAATAATATCGATTTCTTAACATGATTGGGAACCATCTCATTCCGCTCCAGATAGTGACTCAGTGACATTGGTAAGCACTCCATTACCAGAATAGGAATATCAGATTCTGATTTATAGTGGAGTCCAAGAAATTGGATAATATTAGGATGATTAAGTTGGCTGATTCTATAACATAAACACAATATATAATATAATATTCACAAAGTGTTTTTGACAGATATGTTAGTGGAATTTCATTTTATGTTAGCCATTTCTCTTGACTGTAAGCCAAGATATACTCACCTCATGCATTCTTCTTGAATTCGCACTTTCATTGGCTTAGGATGATGTTGATTATTGGAAGGTTCACTATGAAATTTCTTTCCTGCTACTATAGTACCATCTGGTAGCTTCATTTCCATTACTTTCCCAAAAGCTCCTCTTCCTAACAGCTTCCCTGTCTTCTCCAGGTCAGGAAGAACCTTGACTTGACCCTGTAAGTGAGCCTGAGCCATTTGTATAATCAATCAACATTAATCACAGAGTTTTTCCAATTTAAGATTTCATAGATTGTAGATGATTTATATGTAACCCTCTTCTTTCCCCTCCTACATGTCCCATCGTGTACTAAAGTCATTCATTACTTTGTATTGATAACATGAGATAATGTACTATAGTGAAAGTTGATGGTTTGTATAAATTCACAACCAGAATATCTACACATGTAGTTAAACATACCATTCATTATTGTAACACTGTAGATAAGAGATATAAAGAAATCCCTTATATGAGGTAGTCTAAACTACACACAACATATTATTATTAAGAGAGCACAGAACAAAATTGCTCACAACAAATTCTTTGTAGACATCAGCTTAGACTGGTTCTGACTTGTATAATACATGTAGCTATGTAGTATTATAACTATAATCATTTAAGGAAAATGGAGAGAGAGAGAGAGAGAGAGAGAGAGAGAGAGAAACTTATAATTCCAGGACCTCTAGACAACTCAAAATAAAAATCCCATATGAAAGTTATTATATACCCTATTTTGGTACAACTCTCATATCTAAGGTTGCTGTACTCATTAAGAGAACAGGATTCAGGATAGTGACAGTCAAGCATAGATGTTAAAATGGCACAGGGGTGTCTACCTATAACTGGGGTGCATTGTTTTGTGAACAGCCCACTCCACCCACTAACTTAATTGAGTTAATCATCTGACTCGATTTGCCTAGAGAAGTATCATCAAACTCTTCAGGTTTTCTTCATGGCTATATATACATCTCCTGGTCATGATTTAAGTATTTACAAGATATACATGTGTACATCAGTGCACTGACTGTGTTCATGTGTTAATGGTGTCACAGAATAAAGTATAGTCCTTAGTAGCATATGATGAACTATATATAATCACTACTGCTGGTTAAAACATTCAAGGTTATAAAATGCAGTTCACACTGCAAGCCCATAGAAGCCACTATGGGTGCATTGATTAAAACTATACTAAGTTATTTATTGCTGGCAGCTGTGTTGGTACATTAGCACTACTTTTAACATAAAATGGATGGAAGGACTTAAGTAGACTAGATGCAAACAATAATGGGTATGTAGGTAGGTAGGATACCTAAACTGACATACTTTATACCACTTCATATTTACATTAAGACACTTGTCTTCAGCCTCCTTTCTAAACTGGGTCAAGTCCACATTAAAATTGCAATAAACTGTACATTTATCGTTATTTCTAACTAGATCTACAAAATAGTTTAGAATGATAATTGTAGCGTAAACAGGGTAGAATACATAATAATTATTACAATAAAATTAGTAAGTCTTAACCATAATTTTGGCGGAGCCTTGTGAGAAGGCTCCGCCCTACAGTGTGTAGGAAAGATGGTGTTCTATTTCTTGACAAGAGGTATGTACTGTATACTTATTACTGAGGTCATTACACAATATTTTATTCGTCTGTGTAGTTTCTACACCTCCTATGATTATATATATGGGTGCAGATAAACATGAAAGTAAGTTCATTAATGTGTTAGACTGTTAATCAATTGGTACACTGAAGATTAATTTTCATTAACAATGTTTTATGTAATGTTGGCAAGCCATGAATACGGTAGATTGGTAAACATTTGTGTTACAAAAGTTTCATATAAAAAATTAACATGTTAAAAAAGTTTCGGGCACAAGTGGTGCATTTGAAAATTTATTAACCCCTAAATTTTGCAACATGCAACACGTTGAGCATTATAGATTATTTTATCATTTGGTCGAGCAATTGCCTCTCACTGTATGGAGGATGATAGAACCTTTTGAATCATCCTTAAGTTTCAGATATCTCAAAAGAGCCATCTTAGTTATCTATACTCTCTAAGCTTTAAACACTTCCTAGTAACACCAGCATGTAACACATCCACTAAATACTATAGATATTTCAATGTGTAATAATGTTAGTGTGTTTAATTGCTGTACATCATTCAACGTTTGAACTTTTTTAGCGATGAAATTTTCCTGATCTATGATAAAATATTGTTACAATGGACAAACTAAAACTGTCGGGCTTTAAAAAGAAATACATAACAATTTTTGTTGAATATTAATAATTATGATAGTATTCTAATTTGCTATGGAAATAGAATGTTTCATTTCATAATATTCAAACTATTTCTTTTAGCACGAAATATTTATTTCTTTATTTACTTATTACCATTTATTTTATAACAGATGAAGAACTTCTTAAGTGGGGATTTCCAGAGGATGTTTGGTACGTTACTTTATTTGAGCTGAAATGGATATCAGTTTGATATCTGGATATCCTGTAATAAAGAATACCTGGAAATCTGGATAATTAGGACCACCCATAAAATTAATATATTTATGCAAACCCTTTTCAAAAATGAAAAGCACTGAAAATGAAAAGTTTCTGTAGTGTGTTTACAGTTGCTATGTTACAATTGCATGAGAACTTACAAAATACTTAGAACAAAATAGACAAGATTGTATTAAGACTACTTTATGCAAACAATGCAGGTGGTAGATGTATGGCAAGTGCCATTCCAACTGTACATGTAATGGGTGTGGCATTGACAGCTATAGTTAAATGGTTGCTTTTTAAGATTGTTTCTTTGCTAACTTGTGTATTTTGTAGACTTAGTGTAGCGTTTGTAACTTTTGCTGTATCAGTAGTCTCATGACAGCAATAGCTTCTAGATATATCAATTTATCATTACTAGCAAAGAAGGCTATCAAGGTAAGTAAAATTTGCCATAATGTCAAAAAGAAAATACATTTATGAAAATGTCCACATTGAAATTGTAGATAATTGTATAGTAGTTTTATTAGAGCAAACACTTGTTCTGTGCCTGTGCTTTTGAAAAGACTTTACTACTTTTCAGGCTTTGTCATCTATTGAAAGCCTTTTATCTAGAATGACTTGATAATACTTAACTTTTGCCGTTTCTCTGTCAAGTTTTATGGCTGTAACACTGTTGTCACCAAGTTAGAGCAATTCAATGTTTGTCTCATATGAGTCCAATACCAGGTGTCCATAGCCTACTTTGTGAGGCTATGGGCTCCTACTATTACTTACCTCTGTTAATATAGTAATACCTGTATTTTATAGCAAGCTTGTACTATATCTCTAAACCAACCACACACACATATATATTATCTTTATTAGGTTTCATGTCGATGATATGTCTTCTGCTCATGTCTATCTTAGACCTCCAAGAGTACGTCAATGTTGAGTTCCATTCTAATAGCTACCATTTATCAGTCAATTTTATTATTTTTTCACTGACTGTTTTGATCTATTGTATTAGGGAATGACTATTGACGATATCCCACATGAAGTAATAGTTGATTGTGCCCAATTGGTGAAAGCTAATAGCATACAAGGTACTAGTCAATAATAGACTGATTTAATTGATTGGATCTCCAGGCAGTAAGACCAATAACATCATTGTTATTTATACTCCATTTCCAAACCTCAAAAAGACTGGATCAATGGATGTGGGACAAGTTAGCTTTCATGATAGAAAACAGGTTGGTAATTGTGTTGTTAGTTGAGAAAACAATCAATGTTTAGATAAATGACTTTTCAAGGTGAAGTCGATTGTATTAGAGAAAAAAGACAATGATATATTGCGACGATTGAACAAAACAAAGGAAGAAAGGCAGCCTGATCTACGAGCTGAGAAAGAAGAAAGAGACAGAGCAGAACGACAAGAACAAAGAAAAAGACAACAATAGGAGGTATTTTATTAATTTGTATGACAATAGCTAGTCTAATATCTATTGTTTAGAGACGAAGGGAAAAAGAAGAAATAGAAGCTAAATGAAAGGAAGAGGAAGTTAGGTTTGTAAAACACTGAATGGATGGATAATGGTGTAAATATACAAAGAATGGATTAATGTTTCTCATAGGACATACAAGTCAGTTATGGTTGAAGAAAACATGAAGACGAACAATGTATTGACTTACAGACATATTTGTGTGTGTGTTTCAGTTTATTCTCTCTTCTTATAGTTTGATGAAGACTTTGATTATAAAGCATATGAAGATGATTTTATGTAAATTATATAAATATTTTAAATCATAATGGACTAGTTCTAATGTTACCACTTCAATCAAAAATTGACATCTCATTCTATTTTTAGCCATAAAAATGACAGGTGCTTATGTTAAGTTACCTATAGGAGTATCTATATCTTTCATGACTACTGGTCACATGACCTGTGTCAACTCAGTTGAATGCATGTTGCACTTTCTTAGTGTATTGGAGATATCTGACTCAAAGACACTTGTCATATACTGCTAGCATAGAATGGACTCTTCAATATTTTAACATCTAGGAAGCATTGGAGATTAGGTTATAATAAGAGTATTGCACTATATTATATAAAGAACCTTGAGTTGACCCTGTAAGTGAGCCTGAGCCATTTGTATAATCAATCAACATTTATCACAGAGTTTTTCCAATTTAAGATTTCATAGATTGTAAATGATTTATATGTAACCCTCTTGTTTCCCCTCCTACATGTCCCATCGTGTACTAAAGTTATTCATTACTTTGTATTGATAACATGAGATAATGTACTATAGTGAAAGTTGATGGTTTGTATAAATTCACAACCAGAATATCTACACATGTAGTTAAACATACCATTCATTATTGTAACACTGTAGATAAGAGATATAAAGAAATCCCTTATATGAGGTAGTCTAAACTACACACACTATATTATTATTAAGAGAGCACAGAACAAAATTGCTCACAACAAATTCTTTGTAGACATCAGCTTTGACTGGTTCTGACTTGTATGATACATGTAGCTATGTAGTATTATAACTATAATCATTTAAGGAAAATGGAGAGAGAGAGAGAGAGAGAGAGAGAAACTTATAATTCCAGGACCTCTAGACAACTCAAAATAAAAATCCCATATGAAAGTTATTATATACCCTATTTTGGTACAACTCTCATATCTAAGGTTGCTGTACTCATTAAGAGAACAGGATTCAGGATAGTGACAGTCAAGCATAGATGTTAAAATGACACAGGGGTATCTACCTGTAATTGGGGTGCATTGTTTTGTGAACAGCCCACTCCACCCACTAACTTAATTGAGTTAAATCATCTGACTTGATTTGCCTATAGAGAGAAGTATCATCAAACCCTTCAGGTTTTCTTCATGGCTATATATATATACATCTCCTGGTCATGATTTAAGTATTTACAAGATATACATGTGTACATTAGTGCACTGACTGTGTTCATGTGTTAATGGTGTCACAGAATAAAGTATAGTCCTTAGTAGCAATGATGAACTATATATAATCACTACTGCTGGTTAAAACATTCAAGGTTATAAAATGCAGTTCACACTGCAAGCCCATAGAAGCCACTATGGGTGCATTGATTAAAACTATACTAAGTTATTTATTGCTGGCAGCTGTGTTGGTACATTAGCACTACTTTTAACATAAAATGGATGGAAGGACTTAAGTAGACTAGATGCAAACAATAATGGGTATGTAGGTAGGTAGGATACCTAAACTGACATACTTTATACCACTTCATATTTACATTAAGACACTTGTCTTCAGCCTCCTTTCTAAACTGGGTCAAGTCCACATTAAAATTGCAATAAACTGTACATTTATCGTTATTTCTAACTAGATCTACAAAATAGTTTAGAATGATAATTGTAGCGTAAACAGGGTAGAATACATAATAATTATTACAATAAAATTAGTAAGTCTTAACCATAATTTTGGCGGAGCCTTGTGAGAAGGCTCCGCCCTACAGTGTGTAGGAAAGATGGTGTTCTATTTCTTGACAAGAGGTATGTACTGTATACTTATTACTGAGGTCATTACACAATATTTTATTCGTCTGTGTAGTTTCTACACCTCCTATGATTATATATATGGGTGCAGATAAACATGAAAGTAAGTTCATTAATGTGTTAGACTGTTAATCAATTGGTACACTGAAGATTAATTTTCATTAACAATGTTTTATGTAATGTTGGCAAGCCATGAATACGGTAGATTGGTAAACATTTGTGTTACAAAAGTTTCATATAAAAAATTAACATGTTAAAAAAGTTTCGGGCACAAGTGGTGCATTTGAAAATTTATTAACCCCTAAATTTTGCAACATGCAACACGTTGAGCATTATAGATTATTTTATCATTTGGTCGAGCAATTGCCTCTCACTGTATGGAGGATGATAGAACCTTTTGAATCATCCTTAAGTTTCAGATATCTCAAAAGAGCCATCTTAGTTATCTATACTCTCTAAGCTTTAAACACTTCCTAGTAACACCAGCATGTAACACATCCACTAAATACTATAGATATTTCAATGTGTAATAATGTTAGTGTGTTTAATTGCTGTACATCATTCAACGTTTGAACTTTTTTAGCGATGAAATTTTCCTGATCTATGATAAAATATTGTTACAATGGACAAACTAAAACTGTCGGGCTTTAAAAAGAAATACATAACAATTTTTGTTGAATATTAATAATTATGATAGTATTCTAATTTGCTATGGAAATAGAATGTTTCATTTCATAATATTCAAACTATTTCTTTTAGCACGAAATATTTATTTCTTTATTTACTTATTACCATTTATTTTATAACAGATGAAGAACTTCTTAAGTGGGGATTTCCAGAGGATGTTTGGTACGTTACTTTATTTGAGCTGAAATGGATATCAGTTTGATATCTGGATATCCTGTAATAAAGAATACCTGGAAATCTGGATAATTAGGACCACCCATAAAATTAATATATTTATGCAAACCCTTTTCAAAAATGAAAAGCACTGAAAATGAAAAGTTTCTGTAGTGTGTTTACAGTTGCTATGTTACAATTGCATGAGAACTTACAAAATACTTAGAACAAAATAGACAAGATTGTATTAAGACTACTTTATGCAAACAATGCAGGTGGTAGATGTATGGCAAGTGCCATTCCAACTGTACATGTAATGGGTGTGGCATTGACAGCTATAGTTAAATGGTTGCTTTTTAAGATTGTTTCTTTGCTAACTTGTGTATTTTGTAGACTTAGTGTAGCGTTTGTAACTTTTGCTGTATCAGTAGTCTCATGACAGCAATAGCTTCTAGATATATCAATTTATCATTACTAGCAAAGAAGGCTATCAAGGTAAGTAAAATTTGCCATAATGTCAAAAAGAAAATACATTTATGAAAATGTCCACATTGAAATTGTAGATAATTGTATAGTAGTTTTATTAGAGCAAACACTTGTTCTGTGCCTGTGCTTTTGAAAAGACTTTACTACTTTTCAGGCTTTGTCATCTATTGAAAGCCTTTTATCTAGAATGACTTGATAATACTTAACTTTTGCCGTTTCTCTGTCAAGTTTTATGGCTGTAACACTGTTGTCACCAAGTTAGAGCAATTCAATGTTTGTCTCATATGAGTCCAATACCAGGTGTCCATAGCCTACTTTGTGAGGCTATGGGCTCCTACTATTACTTACCTCTGTTAATATAGTAATACCTGTATTTTATAGCAAGCTTGTACTATATCTCTAAACCAACCACACACACATATATATTATCTTTATTAGGTTTCATGTCGATGATATGTCTTCTGCTCATGTCTATCTTAGACCTCCAAGAGTACGTCAATGTTGAGTTCCATTCTAATAGCTACCATTTATCAGTCAATTTTATTATTTTTTCACTGACTGTTTTGATCTATTGTATTAGGGAATGACTATTGACGATATCCCACATGAAGTAATAGTTGATTGTGCCCAATTGGTGAAAGCTAATAGCATACAAGGTACTAGTCAATAATAGACTGATTTAATTGATTGGATCTCCAGGCAGTAAGACCAATAACATCATTGTTATTTATACTCCATTTCCAAACCTCAAAAAGACTGGATCAATGGATGTGGGACAAGTTAGCTTTCATGATAGAAAACAGGTTGGTAATTGTGTTGTTAGTTGAGAAAACAATCAATGTTTAGATAAATGACTTTTCAAGGTGAAGTCGATTGTATTAGAGAAAAAAGACAATGATATATTGCGACGATTGAACAAAACAAAGGAAGAAAGGCAGCCTGATCTACGAGCTGAGAAAGAAGAAAGAGACAGAGCAGAACGACAAGAACAAAGAAAAAGACAACAATAGGAGGTATTTTATTAATTTGTATGACAATAGCTAGTCTAATATCTATTGTTTAGAGACGAAGGGAAAAAGAAGAAATAGAAGCTAAATGAAAGGAAGAGGAAGTTAGGTTTGTAAAACACTGAATGGATGGATAATGGTGTAAATATACAAAGAATGGATTAATGTTTCTCATAGGACATACAAGTCAGTTATGGTTGAAGAAAACATGAAGACGAACAATGTATTGACTTACAGACATATTTGTGTGTGTGTTTCAGTTTATTCTCTCTTCTTATAGTTTGATGAAGACTTTGATTATAAAGCATATGAAGATGATTTTATGTAAATTATATAAATATTTTAAATCATAATGGACTAGTTCTAATGTTACCACTTCAATCAAAAATTGACATCTCATTCTATTTTTAGCCATAAAAATGACAGGTGCTTATGTTAAGTTACCTATAGGAGTATCTATATCTTTCATGACTACTGGTCACATGACCTGTGTCAACTCAGTTGAATGCATGTTGCACTTTCTTAGTGTATTGGAGATATCTGACTCAAAGACACTTGTCATATACTGCTAGCATAGAATGGACTCTTCAATATTTTAACATCTAGGAAGCATTGGAGATTAGGTTATAATAAGAGTATTGCACTATATTATATAAAGAACCTTGAGTTGACCCTGTAAGTGAGCCTGAGCCATTTGTATAATCAATCAACATTTATCACAGAGTTTTTCCAATTTAAGATTTCATAGATTGTAAATGATTTATATGTAACCCTCTTGTTTCCCCTCCTACATGTCCCATCGTGTACTAAAGTTATTCATTACTTTGTATTGATAACATGAGATAATGTACTATAGTGAAAGTTGATGGTTTGTATAAATTCACAACCAGAATATCTACACATGTAGTTAAACATACCATTCATTATTGTAACACTGTAGATAAGAGATATAAAGAAATCCCTTATATGAGGTAGTCTAAACTACACACACTATATTATTATTAAGAGAGCACAGAACAAAATTGCTCACAACAAATTCTTTGTAGACATCAGCTTTGACTGGTTCTGACTTGTATGATACATGTAGCTATGTAGTATTATAACTATAATCATTTAAGGAAAATGGAGAGAGAGAGAGAGAGAGAGAGAGAAACTTATAATTCCAGGACCTCTAGACAACTCAAAATAAAAATCCCATATGAAAGTTATTATATACCCTATTTTGGTACAACTCTCATATCTAAGGTTGCTGTACTCATTAAGAGAACAGGATTCAGGATAGTGACAGTCAAGCATAGATGTTAAAATGACACAGGGGTATCTACCTGTAATTGGGGTGCATTGTTTTGTGAACAGCCCACTCCACCCACTAACTTAATTGAGTTAAATCATCTGACTTGATTTGCCTATAGAGAGAAGTATCATCAAACCCTTCAGGTTTTCTTCATGGCTATATATATATACATCTCCTGGTCATGATTTAAGTATTTACAAGATATACATGTGTACATTAGTGCACTGACTGTGTTCATGTGTTAATGGTGTCACAGAATAAAGTATAGTCCTTAGTAGCAATGATGAACTATATATAATCACTACTGCTGGTTAAAACATTCAAGGTTATAAAATGCAGTTCACACTGCAAGCCCATAGAAGCCACTATGGGTGCATTGATTAAAACTATACTAAGTTATTTATTGCTGGCAGCTGTGTTGGTACATTAGCACTACTTTTAACATAAAATGGATGGAAGGACTTAAGTAGACTAGATGCAAACAATAATGGGTATGTAGGTAGGTAGGATACCTAAACTGACATACTTTATACCACTTCATATTTACATTAAGACACTTGTCTTCAGCCTCCTTTCTAAACTGGGTCAAGTCCACATTAAAATTGCAATAAACTGTACATTTATCGTTATTTCTAACTAGATCTACAAAATAGTTTAGAATGATAATTGTAGCGTAAACAGGGTAGAATACATAATAATTATTACAATAAAATTAGTAAGTCTTAACCATAATTTTGGCGGAGCCTTGTGAGAAGGCTCCGCCCTACAGTGTGTAGGAAAGATGGTGTTCTATTTCTTGACAAGAGGTATGTACTGTATACTTATTACTGAGGTCATTACACAATATTTTATTCGTCTGTGTAGTTTCTACACCTCCTATGATTATATATATGGGTGCAGATAAACATGAAAGTAAGTTCACTAATGTGTTAGACTGTTAACCAATTGGTACACTGAAGATTAATTTTCATTAACAATGTTTTATGTAATGTTGGCAAGCCATGAATACGGTAGATTGGTAAACATTTGTGTTACAAAAGTTTCATGTAAAAAATTAACATGTTAAAAAAGTTTCGGACACAAGTGGTGCATTTGAAAATTTATTAACCCCTAAATTTTGCAACATGCAACACGTTGAGCACTATAGATTATTTTATCATTTGGTCGAGCAATTGCCTGTCACTGTATGGAGGATGATAGAACCTTTTGAATCATCCTTAAGTTTCAGATATCCCAAAAGAGCCATCTTAGTTATCTATACTCTCTAAGCTTTAAACACTTCCTAGTAACACCACCATGTAACACATCCACTAAATACTGTAGATATTTGTAATAATGTTAGTATGTTTAATTTTTGTACATCGTTCAACGTTTGAACTTTTTTTAGCGATAAAATTTTCCTGATCTATGATAAAATATTGTTACAATGGACAAACTAAAACTGTTGGGCTTTAAAAAGAAATACATGACAATTTTTGTTGAATATTAATAATTATGATAGTATTCTAATTTGTTATGGAAATAGCATGTTTCATTTCATAATATTCAAACTATTTCTTTTAGCACGAAATATTTATTTCTTTATTTATTTATTACCATTTATTTTATAACAGATGAAGAACTTCTTAAGTGGGGATTTCCAGAGGATGTTTGGTACGTTACTTTATTTGAGCTGAAATGGATATCAGTTTGATATCTGGATATCCTGTAATAAAGAATACCTGGAAATCTGGATAATTAGGACCACCCACAAAATTAATATATTTATGCAAATCCTTTTCAAAAATGAAAAGCACTGAAAATGAAAAGTTTCTGTAGTGTGTTTACAGTTGCTATGCTACAATTGCGCGAGAACTTACAAAATACTTAGAATAAAATAGACAAGATTGTATGAAGACTACTTTATGCAAACAATGCAGGTGGCAGATGTATGGCAACTGCCATTCCAACTGTACATGTAATGGGTGTGGCATTGACAGCTATAGTTAAATAGTAGCTTTTTAAGATTGTTTCTTTGCTAACTTGTGTATTTTGTAGACTTAGTGTAGCGTTTGTAACTTTTGCTGTATCAGTAGTCTCACAACAGCAATAGCTTCTAGATATATCAACTTATCATTACTAGCAAAGAAGGCTATCAAGGTAAGTAAAATTTGCCATAATGTCAAAAAGAAAATACATTTATGAAAATGTCCACATTGAAATTGTAGATAATTGTATAGTAGTTTTATTAGAGCAAACACTTGTTCTGTGCCTGTGCTTTTGAAAAGACTTTACTACTTTTCAGGCTTTGTCATCTATTGAAAGCCTTTTATCTAGAATGACTTGATAATACTTAACTTTTGCCATTTCTCTGTCAAGTTTTATGGCTGTAACACTGTTGTCACCAAGTTAGAGCAATTCAATGTTTGTCTCATATGAGTCCAATACCAGGTGTCCATAGCCTACTTTGTGAGGCTATGGGCTCCTACTATTACTTACCTCTGTTAATATAGTAATACAGTACCTGTATTTTATAGCAAGCTTGTACTATATCTCTAAACCAACCACACACACATATATATTATCTTTATTAGGTTTCATGTCGATGATATGTCTTCTGCTCATGTCTATCTTAGACCTCCAAGAGTACGTCAATGTTGAGTTCCATTCTAATAGCTACCATTTATCAGTCAATTTTATTATTTTTTCACTGACTGTTTTGATCTATTGTATTAGGGAATGGCTATTGACAATATCCCACATGAAGTAATAGTTGATTGTGCCCAATTGGTGAAAGCTAATAGCATACAAGGTACTAGTCAATAATAGACTGATTTAATTGATTGGATCTCCAGGCAGTAAGACCAATAACATCATTGTTATTTATACTCCATTTCCAAACCTTAAAAAGACTGGATCAATGGATGTGGGACAAGTTAGCTTTCACGATAGAAAACAGGTTGGTAATTGTGTGGTTAGTTGAGAAAACAATCAATGTTTAGATAAATGACTTTTCAAGGTGAAGTCGATTGTATTAGAGAAAAAAGACAATGATATATTGCGACGATTGAACAAAACAAAGGAAGAAAGGCAGCCTGATCTACGAGCTGAGAAAGAAGAAAGAGACAGAGCAGAACGACAAGAACAAAGAAAAAGACAACAAGAGGAGGTATTTTATTAATTTATATGACAATAGCTAGTCTAATATCTATTGTTTAGAGACGAAGGGAAAAAGAAGAAATAGAAGCTAAACGAAAGGAAGAGGAAGTTAGGTTTGTAAAAGACTGAATGGATGGATAATGGTGTAAATATACAAAGAATGGATTAATGTTTCTCATAGGACATACAAGTCAGTTATGGTTGAAGAAAACATGAAGACGAACAAGGTATTGACTTACAGACATATTTGTGTGTGTGTTTCAGTTTATTCTCTCTTCTTATAGTTTGACGAAGACTTTGATTATAAAGCATATGAAGATGATTTTATGTAAATTATATCAATATTTTAAATCATAATGGACTAGTTCTAATGTTACCACTTCAATCAAAAATTGACATTTCATTCTATTTTTAGCCATAAAAATGACAGGTGCTTGTGTTAAGTTACCTATAGGAGTATCTATATCTTTCATGACTACTGGTCACATGACCTGTGTCAACTCAGTTGAATGCATGTTGCACTTTCTTAGTGTATTGGAGATATCTGACTCAAAGACACTTCTCATATACTGCCAGCATAGAGTGGACTCTTCAATATTTTAACATCTAGGAGATTTGGTTATAATAAGAGTATTGCACTATATTATATGAGTGCTGTTAACTAGACTGAGAGCAGGTTGAGGGGGGCAAACATATTACTGAAGGATCCAATATTGATATGTATTGGTGTAGGTGTGTTTATAAAATGTAAGTATAAGATGGAATAAAGATTGGTGAAACATTTGCATTCGTGAAAGTTCAACGTTTGTAAATACACCAAAATAATTCCTTTCAGGGTTAGCAGGGGTGCTTCTTGGTGTAACTTGACTGATGATGTAATAACATGTCCTATGATGACATCACTATGTGTCATTTTATTATGATGTCATCATAGTCAAGAACCACCTGCTAGCAGCACTAAATTCCTTTGCAATTTGTTCTCGATCACAAGAATTGGTTAATTGCTTGTTAATATATGTAGAGTAACATTCAGTTGTTAAATCTTTGTTTGGACATAGATGAGTGTAAATATCTAAGTAACCAATGTAGAACAGAAAATGACCATCTCTCATATGTGGATGTTATGGGTTCAAATGGTCTGTCATTCGTAGTATATGTACTAGAGTCAATTATTGGAATGCTCTGTACCCCTTGAAAATATTGGGGGGACTCCAGCCCCCTCAGACTCCTTCCTTATGCCAATGTATTTTGTACTGTTACTATTGTACTAATGGAGTGTTATTTTTGACTTTAAAACTGATTAGATGTTGTTGTGCAAGGAAGAGTAAGAAAGACTAATTTGCTAGTTATATTTATTTTTTTTACCAGTTATGCATTAAATGTTTCTTTTATTTGGAGCAAATTGAAATGTTTCAATCATAGTTCCTTAATGTATAGACCAATTAGTAAACAATATCAACTATCATTGTTATTCAAAAAGTAAAAGCACAGAAAAATAGAGTACCAGCCAAAATTAGAAAAAAAACTAATATAAAACTAAAAAGACAAAATGAAAACTATTCAAGCTTATTGCCCTTCTTTTTAGGAAGTAACTGATAAATAATAAGCCACAAAGCAGCCATAATAAACACTAAAAACTTGATTGATTTTTGAAGCTAAAGAGAAATAAAATAACATATTTATGGCTGAATATTAAACTATTACCTTCCAACAGGCTTCAAATGAGAGAAGCAACATCATAACCATTGTTTGTCCCATCACAACGTTCTTGATTATAAAAAATGTTAGCCACACTGGTATAAATACTGGCCAGCTAAGTTGACTGATGTGTAATGGTTTAGTATAGTTCACGAACTACAAGAAAACAATGAAATTTAATTGGAACAATGTATAAACAGGAAGGAAGTATTGTGGTTATATGTATACTTAGATTTGAAAGTTTGGGAATGAGGCTAGTGCCAGAAACTTATAATAATACATTTATTGTCAATTAAGTATAAATAAATGAACAAGTTACAAATACCTGTCTCTCAAAAGTAACTCCAATAAATTCAAAAAAAAAGAAAACAAAATAACCAGTCCAGATACCATGCCACAGTGCTAAAAAGACAACAGTCACCATAAGAGATAAATGTTTACTGCCCATCCACTTTAAGCGTTTGTATAAATGTCTACAAAATGAGATGACATATTGTATAGTGAGTATATGTGGTAAGGTTAAAATTTTGGCTACCCCATCCACAACTATTGAATCACTTCATGATAAAAATGTTATTATTTAACCTGTTAAAATTCCCAACAATTATGGTAACATCCCCTTTTGTAACATTCTGAAAATGGTCAGAGTCATTTTTCCACCTGGCATGCTGTGCGCATACCACGTGGTCCTATAATCATTTTGGACCATGTATTAACTATATTGGTATGTTTGTTTCAATCATTTTAATATATTGTTGTATGTGACTTTTGAAAGTGATGAATAAAACCACATCTTTAACTGTTGATGCACATAGCAATCACGCAATGGATTTCATTAACCCTAACCGCGAGCAGTACGACAATGGGTATCATTGACAATACTCAAGGCTTCTTACTAGTTGCTCTTCTGTATTTCTGGGATTCTATAGGTATTAGTCTTCCACTGACACTACTGCTAATATTATAATCTTTGTAGCTCTAGTCAATGTTTCATAGTGAGGTCAATATCTTCCAAAATAATTATAGGAGTATTTTTTAATTATAGTCTTGTTTGAATTGTTAGTAAGTTATGTTGAAAGCATTGTTATTTATATTGACCATTATAATAGTTATAGTAGCACAAATGAGAACCATTTATTGATTGCTGTAAATAGTTTTATTTGCCATTATTGCATTAACTAGCTAACAATCATAAAACAATGATAGGATTTTTTTTCAATTATATTCTTGTTTATTATTATGCTTTAGAGTTAGCTGACTGAGGTTTACGGATTAAGCTTTAGAAGCAGAAATATTATAAACGAAAGCAGACAAAACAGGAGTAAGGTATAACCCTCACCATATACCATATATGGCAATAACACGTGTACACACGTCTCATTACCTTCTTAAGCTTAAGTTGTGCTATTGATGTTTGTGACTTTTAACCAGCTGCTCAGATATAGCGAGTATATTGATTAAGTGAAATTTCGAAATCATGCATAATTCATCTTAAAATTAGAGTGCATAATAACTGTAGCTCAGTGTAACAACTATAGTCACTGTAATTAAATTAATTAAATTTAATTTATTAAGATACAAACTGTCTGATTCTGACATACAAATCACTACTATGTGTTAACTAACCACTTACCTAGCTACCCATTCAGCAGTTTTCAAATTAGTCGACTCAATAACACTCTGCATAAAGAAAACAACAATCTTAAGTTAGAACTTATACAATAAACATTATAGTTGGATATATAATGTATATTTGAGGTTTGAAATAAACTTGTAAAGTAATGAAAAAAGTGATGTATGGATGAGGAATGCTTGTATCTAGAAAACTGACCGATATTGTAATTCCAAAATTATGTTTCCATATTTTTGCATTACACACACCACCCCAGTCCACAGAACCATTAGAGTGAATTCCATCGTAAGATATACCGGTCATAATGGAAGAACCTTCCTAGATAGCAGACAATGTTAATAATATATACTATCTAAATGTAAACTCTTAAATCAAGGAAATATGGCATGATTGTAGATATTATAGGATTATATAATTATCATAGCATATGGTATTATTAGAATAAAAACGAACAATTCTTTTAAGCTAGACCCTCATCTTTCCTTTCCTTGTATCAGCAAAGAGAATGGTCTAGTCAATAGCAAGAGTTGGAGAGTAGCCTCCCTGGACATAGAGATACTTATGTTATTAATAACTTACCGCAATCATCCATACAGACATATATTTATACAAGCCAATTTTAGCAACTAATACCATCATAGCAATTTTGTACGTAAAACTACTCATCTACATGAAAAAAAACAGAACAAAACAACAATGAACTTGTTTTAATTATATGTATAATTATATATACACATATACAAACATACATACATACATATATGCATACATACATACATACATACATACATACATACATACATACATATATGCATATATATATATATATATATATATATATAATTCTTACATCATATTCTTCAGTTAGGATATAGTTTAGTGGAAAATAATGATCAAGTACAGCATATATACATCCTACAAGAAACCCTTGTACAAATCTTAGCAGACCCGCAGGAATACTATATTACATGAATACATGTCAATAATGTCATCTCCTTCTAGTATGATATAACAAACCTGCTAGGTGTTACGTTTCTATCATATAGTGTTCCTGAAACAAACTTTTGGTATCTTATAAAAGGAAACTAATACATTATAATAAATTAATGATATTACAACTATAATTATTACCGCTGGTCCAACCATTACTGCTCCAAAGAAATAGCAATATCCTAAGAACTGAAAGAAAAAAATTATAACCACCATGCATAAAATTTGAGATTATAACTTCCTACTATACCTCAATTAATAGAGGAAGTTCTTTGATTTGATATTGTTTCTCTTCTTTGCTTAACAATTTCTGTTGATTTTGATAGGAAATAAAAATCACATTACATTACATATCAGGTCATAAAGTAGACAATAATAAAGTTAAAATTTGGGAAATAGCATCCAGAATTGATGTTTACATGTGTACGGTAAAATTTGGTGATTTGTTTAAAGATGACATTTTTTATTAACATTAACACATAAATTTTAATTTGGAAATTTGCCAAAAAATCATTGAATTACTAAATTTAAAGCCCTTGCCAAAATTATCTACTATATGGCATTCACAGGCTATAATAACGACTCCATATTAATGTCCTCAACACTCACTCTACTCACCTCTTCTTTAGCACCATCGTAATATTCATGAGCAAAACCTACCAGTATATAAAAAAGGTACAGATGTTATTCAACAACAACTTACCTATTAGCCTCAATACAAGCATAGCATGAGGGATTGTCCATGAAATAGGATGAATATCATTGGCTAAAAATATTTCAATATAACCGACTAGAATATGACCCTCAAATAGAGATAGCAAGACTAATATCTTGCTGAATAAAAGTATTACTTACCATAGTAACAATCCATGTTAATAGCACAGACAACTTTGTTCCACCAAAAATATATAGAATACCATAGACAGTAATGATATCTACTAAAGAGTGCCAGACATCAGTACCTAAGTGTAATAAGGAAATGTATTATGTTTATATAACAAGTTGGACAGGTTTGGCAGTCATTGAACTAACCAAAAACATAGTACAACATAAAAAAACCACCAAAACTTGAAACTATGTTCTAAAATGAGAACAAAGAGAGATAACTGCTGGCTAGTTCATAAATACAAGTAATCACATTTACTTACTAACCTAACTGACTGTTATTTGTGCATTTGTTGATGACAATGCATGTAACTGAAGTCAATCAATGAACATACATACTACCTACTGATAAATGTTTAAAAAACATTTTATTTTAAGCAAATCCTTGGGTCAAGACAAAAATCTGTGCTACTTTGAGACCACACCTTCCAAGAGATTCAATATACAGAATAATAGCAAAATTTCAAGGGGAAAGTACCTTTAACATACCAATAAAATATAGCTAACTAAATACAAAAAGGCAGAGTGACTCTTAATCCATACTTCAAAAACAGCTACTATATTATATACAATTTAAAATTATATATTATCACTGTTCCTGGAATTTGATATGATACCTGGAGTAGTCTTGATTCAGTAAGAGTGGCCACTTGATGGAAGACAAAAGCCAGTAGATAACCTTTTATAAATAAATACAATATCAAAAAAGTCAGTGACATTGCCACATTCAAAATCGAGACTGTGTGATTGGATATTGTTATCATTATAAACATTTCTGTAATTTTTACTCAATCACTAATCAAATTCTATTTCAGTAATCATTTCGTTATAGCAGAACTAATATTTTGAAATGAAACCAACAATCTTTGTACATATTCACTAATGAATACACGAAATGATTACCAAAACACATGGTCCAACAATAAAAGGAATTTTGATCAGTGATACACAATAATTTACGATAATGTCTAACAAATTATACTTAAAGTAATGAACACTTAAGCTGTTGTATGTTGTCAACAGTTTGTTCTACTGAATACCAACAGCTGATGTCAGTTGTATAACAATAATCGAGTCATCTAATAAGCATATTTCTCTTGTGAATTCAGCCACTATAACTCTGGCTGTCCTATTACACAAAATTTCATCCTTAGATGCCTGTCCACTTACACAATAATTATTAGACTAATGCTAGCTATAGTATGATGTAACATGATAGCTTTCAGGTCAACCACATACTAAGCAACTACTAATATTTTACTACTAAGTTAATATTATATATGTATAATTATTACATTAAACTAGCATACAGTACACTTGTATAAAGAGAACTATCCTTCCAACATACCATGCCAAGCTGTTACCAGATCAATACACACTTATATGCAGTATAATTCAGTTATTTACCAAAGTCAATCGACTATGCCAGCTCACTTTATTACCATAGATGAACTTACCCGATGACAACGAGATAAAATACCGAGCAGACAAGTCTGGAAGACCAGACAAGTCACTGATGTACTCTGCAATTCCCATCAATTACAGTAACAGAGTATGGATGTCATAAAAACGCTCTATCCTGACCCCGTATGGCTACAAATGGTTGAGGTCTGAGGAGGTGCGGTTAACAACCGGCAGTGTATAATAGTTATTCTATAATTATTATAGTTACATAACTTTTATGAAAATAGGAACTATAAACAAACTAGTACTTTTTTTGTTTTTTTACATTACATTTATTTACTAAAACAATGAAAGTTTGCATGTAGTCTATCAGTGCAGCCTGCAATCATGGTGGCTTCGAGATATGAAATATATATACACACAATCATTATATAAGATATCACTATAAAAATGGATTGGTTGATTTAACTAATCTTTGGTCACTTTTGGTCCACATAATACATGATTAGATACTGAGAAGTAATAAATACCACACTGCTCTTATTACTAGTATATTAGTTTACCATTATCTACTGATAACAAGATACAAACACTAAACAGCAATATATATATACTTCCCTACCAACAGGAAGTAACAGATGCCCCACCTAAGTATATCACTAAATACAAAGCAGACTAGAATAAAGAATAGACTATATTGCACATATAAAAGTTGGCTATTAATATTGCTTAACAAATGAACACAGAGAAAATTTTGAGATCCATTGTTGAAAAATGGATTTTTAAATTGAACATATCTCAATTGTTATAGCTGCTAATATTATATAAATAGGTATTTCCTTAGCAGCTCTCTTTGAGCTCTATTCTAAGGAAGATTGAGTGGCAAAAATTTCCAACATCTTTCATACAAATTTCCACGGTTTTGTACCATGTATCATACACTGTAGAAATTAATATTATTATAACAACTACTTTGTTCTTTACATGGGTGGATTACTAGAATTTTTCTCTGAATTACTCACTGTATAATTTGTTGATATGTAAACATACAACAAACCAATAAATAGATATTCACTATATAAATTATAAGCATTATATATTCCATAGTAATCTATTCATGTCAGGTGCAAATTAGTTGTTAAAATAACATATTAATTTTTACAGTGTGTTTTGTAAATTTTTCCTGCAAATATTCTGAGTAATGTTTCAATTACAAATGAAAGCAATTTATATGTGAGGTCATTTTATATTATATTATATTTCACATTACGTTATACTTATATATTATTTTAAAGTACATATAGCTATGTAGATTGAATATTTAATTAGTCTTTTACAAAGAATCCTATGTGCAAGTCAAATTTGACAAGGTAGTCATCATAAATACAAAAACCAAATACCCCACCTTCACTACATAGACGTTTAGCTTGGCTAGCTCCATAGTCTCCATGAATAGAAGCAATGAGGTCAATAGAAATCAGTGATCAATCAGTGGTTAGTTCTCATAAACTGCAGCCAACCTCATATCTGATGTTATATATAAATGTATATTTGACGCTTACATCATTTATAATAATTTATTCAGCTCCTTGTGATCAATAGTGTCAAAACTACACAATTAGCTACATAACTATATACTAATTTTTTATTCTGCACTTTAATAATTATGTCAATTACTTAATTGTTTTGTTCAATAAGATTTTATAAGTATATTGAATAGTACACTTCAAATGCCTAATCAGCTGCTTTCCTTTTCTTAGGTAGAACCAGATACACAGTATACCATACTACTCCAACGATGTAAGGATAAAAGTAGACAGAGCTCGTAAACTAAAGAACAAATTCATACACTCAACATGAAATATACTATATACACATGTATATGTGTATTATGTGATACCTTAAAACAAGCATCCCTTGAGAGCAAAAAGAAGCAAATAAAAAAATAAGAATACATAACATTCTTCAATATAAGTGCAAACAGCCAAACAGGAATATAGACTGGCCACGATAATTGATTTATATCACCACCAATTAATTGTTTAGTATAACTTACGAACTATAATATATTGAAAATATGTTAAATATCTTGTTTGCATCATACCAGTTTCTCAGCTGTATAGAAGATAAATTCACCAAAGAAGAAGATAAAATATCCAATCCAGAATCCATGCCATATTAATAAGAACATGGTGACAATAAAAAAGGACAGGTATTGATTACCCATCCACTTTAGACGTTTGTATACATTTCTTCATAAAGAGAAAGTATGTACAGATAATCAATACACTACTTACCTAGCTATCCATTCATTAGTTCTAAGATTGCAATTCTTTATAATACTCTAAACAATGCAAGTAGTACAAGTAAATAGAAATTTAAAAAAATCATTAAATGTAGTAAAAAATTCAAGCAAGCCCAAAGTAGGAATGGCAGAATTGACATCCCTGCATAATAACTACAATAAAAAGGGCATAATATTTGTTGCAACAATTGTATGAGGCAAATTAAGAAGTCAAAAGTAAGTTAGATACAATGGGAAGATTGTGTTAAGGAATGTACTCACAATACAGTAAAATATAACTTTCAAATATAAATATTGTTAAGAGGTATTTCTTTGTAGCTACTTTGTAGGAGTGTCCATACTGTCATTCCTACTTAAAGTATGTTCCCAATCTGTTTTCTTTTATTACTATAGATTCAATGAGTTTACTTCGAATATACAATACAAGAGGGCATTGGTATGATTTTATAATGACTAATAATAATATATTATGCATGTATCAGAAAGAATGAGCTATATGTATATATAACCAAGCCAGACATAGCTAATTCAACTGAAATGCACAGTAGGATTAGGATACATGTTTTTTGATAGTTAAAAGACAAATCTCATCTCCTTAATAAATAGGAACAAAGAACATAAGTTGATACCACTTAGAAAAGGCCTCATGATAGAATAGAATACTGCTCCTACAAACGTCTGTTAATGACCTCCATTTTTCCTCATAAAATGATTACAAATCATTAAAATGGAGGCTCTTAAAGAGGCTGCTTCCAAGCCACTACACAAACCACTACTTTCTTTGTTAAAAGCACTCAAAATAAGACTTCATAAAGTGGATATCTCATGTAAAAACACACTTTTCTGTGTAAAAATAATCTTTATAAGACTTCTATTTTTGCAGTTATCTTTGTGAAAAAAGGCAGAGAGAACATTGTGTCATCTCTACATAGGCAATACTACCATCTGCCTGAATAATTATTGATAACAAATTTTATGCTTAAAATACAATAATGATACTGACTTGCAATTAGCTAACCTGTCCTGAAATCCCAAAGTTCAACTTTACTAGATTTGCATTACACAAACCACCCCAGTCCACAGTACCATCTGGTTTGAGTCCGTCATAAGTTATTCCAGTTATAATAGAAGAACTTTCCTAATATAAAAGTTGTATACATTTCTAACTTTTTAAAATTAACAAGTTTCAACAATGAAGTTTGCCCTTTTAACAGTTGCAGCAAAGACCCATTTTCAAACTTATAGCATGTTCTGCTAGTTAAAAATGGCTAACAGTTGGCCTAAAAAGTGACTAACAAGTTTTAATTTAGAACAATATAAAAAAGTCATATGTATATTGTATATAGATGTCAAACACTATTGTCTGAGTTGCAAAAACAATGTAAAATAATTGTGGCTGAAACTAGAAGCCTATTGCAATTATATAACAAATCTAAAGTGTGTCCTTGACATTTACTTTTTCTCATCATGACAAATTACAATAGTAACATCGTAGAAACTCACAGCAAGAATCCACACACATAATAAAGAGTGCATAGCACCTGTAGAAGCTGCTACCATGACAACAAGTTTGTATAGAAAATTACTGTTCTATAAAAGAGGCAGACTTATATTACAGTATTATATGGTCATCCTTACAGCATATTCTTCAGTTATTAGATATTGTACTGAAAAATAATGACCAATTACAATAAAGATGCCAGCTACAATTAGAAAATGTACAAGCCTCACCAGACTTGTAGGAACACTATATAAATTACATATTATAAATATATCTTGTTAACTATGTACCTGCTAGGTGTTATGTTTCTATCATATAGTGTTCCTGAAACAAATTTTTGGTATCTTATTAAAGGAAACTAATACACTATAATAAATTAATGATATTATGACTATAATTATTACCACCGGTCCAACCATTATTGTACAAAAGAAGTAGCAATATCCAAAGAACTGAAGAGAAATAGAAATGACAGAACATTAATATATCTCAGATGTACATACCTCAATAAAAGAGGGTAGTTCTTTAATTTGAAATTTCTTTTGCTCTTCAGTCAACAATGTCTATAATTTTCATAATATTTTAGTTCATTATAATGAAATACATTTACTTCTTTCTTGCTACCATCATACAGACTAGTAGCTAAGTCTATCATAGGAAAAAATAGAGCCTGTTCTCTTGTATATAATAACTTACCAATTAACTTTAATACCATTACACATTGAGGAATTGTCCAATTATAAAGATAAAGAATATCAGAATAAAAAATTTCAGTATATCCATACACGAGATGACTCTTACAGAAAAATAAATAATTTTATGTCATAGCACTAAAATATTATGTAGATTTAATGATGTATTATTATGTCACATTATGAATAGTTATATAGTTACCATAGTAAGAATCCATACTAAAAATAAGGAGAATTTTGTTCCACCAAAAATATATAGAATACCATAGACAGTAATGATATCTACTAAAGAGTGCCAGATATCAGTACCTAAGTATAGGAAATGTGTTTAGCTATATAGACATGTGCAGTGAACTAACCTAATACATAGTACATTACAATAAAACCACCAAGACTTGAAAGTAAATTCTAAAATAAATAAGAAAAATTAAATAAATTAAAAACAATTGTTGAACAATTATAAAATAGCCTAAAATTGTTCAACAGCGCTGATATTATAATATTACACTAAAATGATTGTTGTTAACTGTGAAGAGAAGACACTATTTTTATTCTAACAATTTGCCAAAGTGTCACTATTTATAGGTAAATTTTGGAGGTTAAAGCAATCAAAATAGTTTGTGACTAATTAGTTTGGATGAAATTAGAGGGTCCTGCTATACTTAATTATTAAAATGGTCCTCTATGAATTTGTTATAGAGTGTGTTGTGAAAGGATATCATGTCATCTAGGACCCTAACGTTAGTGACATATTTGGTTATCATGCACAACAATAATATAAAACTTTTGAAGTACACATTGTTAACATGTGGCCCAAAACAATCTTTAGACAACTCGGCTAACTTCATGTGATAGACAAAAAATATAATTACTTGAAGGTAGACATTCTTACATGCTTGTCTTAGTGTTGTAACTGAGACACATACATTCCAAGAAGAAATGGTCACATGCCATAATAGATTAATTTAGACAGAAGGTTGTGATTTGTAAGTCCTAATCAATTAATTAGCTTTTCAGCTGATCTATACATGATGTAAGCATAAAAATGGAGTCATTGAGCATCAGAGCATAATGAAATAATTTACAAGTGTGTTTTAAAGCTTAAAGGAATTGTACCTGGGTATAATGGATTAAAATAGTAACACTGGATACTACTGCCATAATCCTTTCATGAAAAATAGATACTTATTTAAATACAATAGTAAATGGCATGCATTTCAGTGTTACTATATTTGTATACCAGTATAATGTCTTTAAACTGTTAATAATAGGGCAGGTAACTGATAAACAGTGTATCTTTATCACAAGTGCTATAATGATACATGGATATTTTGTTTTGATGCTTCAAGAACTTTCTAGTACTACTAAGTCATTCTTAACCTTCCAGTCTTCTGTTATTATAACACTGAGTGCTCTGCTAACAGCTTCAAAGTAATTGATATGTGAGGACATTTTAAAGCACAAGAATAACTGTAAATCATGAGAGGCTTTCAGCATCTCTAGTGAGGATGAGCTTATGACACATAATACAATATTGTTAACATATATTTCTTGGAACACTAAACTCATATGGTACACTGTAAAAAGTGATGGGTAGAAAGTACCCAAGCTTTTGGGTCAAAACTTCTGCAACTCAGATAACCCATGTTTTGGGTTAAAATAACCTAATCAAAATAATAGTTAAAACAACTATCAAATGTACTGGTAATTATAACCCACACCTAGAGTTAAAGTGACATCTGATGTAAGTAGTAGAAGAAACGACTGCTGTTACTTTAACTTTGTCATGGTGGTTATAATTTGATTATAATGTTTATTGGTTGAATCAACAATAAGTAACTTCTAAGATATCAGAAACTTCACAAAAAATGAAAAAAGATAAATGAGCAATAAATAATTTACTATAGTATATTTACAAAAAGGAAGATGACATAATGAATATGGTTAGCAAAGACTATATATTACGTTTTATGTCTGAAACAGTAGCTATAAATAAAGCACCAGATTTTTTAGAAGAGTCTGGATATTCCAACAAAAAATCTTGAAAAAAATAGAATATATTTTTTTATTATTTGGGGATACTCTAAATTAAAACAGTAGTATGCTGTAAACGTGGTGAACAAAGCATCTTTTAATGACAGCATCTTACATAGTACTTTTTCCTCACAAACAAGTAAGTACTGAGTATCACTTTCTCCAGTAAACGCTATATTTCTTGGTTGTGTTCTTTGGGCAGTGTTTTACATGCCAATTGAATGTTTTCCATAGTCTATTATATAAAAAATAACAAACTAGACATTTACATGTATCTTATTGTGTGTTCTTCATATAAGTAGCAGAGAGAGTTTTGTCCTTTTGTTAAATACTCTACAAGCACTTTAAGCGCTATGAATTGCTTAGATATGTCATCTGTTAAAAGACATCAGTAATACTTAGGTACATGTAAACAGTACAATTCCAATATAATGAAGCACACATGAACAACAACAAAATTAATAATACTATACTGAAGTACATGTAAACACCACACTTAAAACAATATAGACAATTATTCATACTAATACTATGAAAGGCACTAAAGCGCTGAACCTCAGTGCAGTTTCTAAGTTATTTATAAATGCTATGCCAGCTTAGGCCCAGCTATGATGTTGCTATGTAGTATTGCAAGAAAATTTATTAACATTCTTGAAGGTGTGGTCACATTTATCAATATTTCACATACAAAATTTATTGTAACTTGAAGATGAAACGTTCTTTGGAAACGTCCCATAGTACAAGTATAAATCAATATATTATCTATTAGTAGCATTTTTTAGTGCTTTGAGACGTTTCCTGAATGTGTCACTTCTCTCTAAGTCCATGTACAATCTTGAAACATTGGTAGCTGCTAACGCTTCGCTAGCCAAGTTATAGCAGTTCAAAAACAATCCCTGGTAACAGGCAGTGGACACACACACACACAAACACACACACTATGACAGACTACAGTATCCTCGCTATATGCCCACACACAGCGAGGTTAATAATGAAATATGCATATAAAGTTATCTATAAGTCAATGACAAAAACAAACATACATGCAAAACATGATCGAGAATAGGAATAGCTGGTATGCTTTGGAACACTAAACTCATATGATATTAGACATCATACCACATAAAAAATAAATGCTTAGTTAATTAATACATTTAAACACAATAGCCTTCAGTAATCCAGTCATAATTACCTGCACTAATTTTGAGTCTGTAACATTTATCAACTGTCGAAAGATAAAGGCCATAGGATAACCTGTAGTGATATGTTAATAGGTCAATATTAAATACATCTTAAATACTTTTCGATAACTAAATTCTAAAAGTATTTCTTTTATTAACTATAACAAAACTTTTTTGCTATTGTGATTAAAATGACTGTCTAATTATTAGCTTATAATACAAACAAATATGAAAACATCTTTATTAAATGTACAGCTTGTTGTAAATACTTCTATTAAACAACAAAACTAACTGTATTAATGATGTGTAAAATGATTGCTATTGCTTTACATGAGTACTCTTCTATTTAAAAAATGATAGCAATTTATTAATATACCACTAAACTATAAGCTGTTAGAATGTACATTTTACACAGACACATTATAATTTTGTTATGCCATGGTCAAGTAAACTGAGTGTGGTTTGATTATAAGGGAAGGACTATTTATATGCACAAATACAAGTATAAAATGTAATAATTTTATGCCTTAATATTAAGGTCAAGATCCAAAACGTGGCCAGGCTATGGCCGGAGTGACCTGAACAGTTATAGACCAAATACTATACATGACAGAACAACTTGACAACAGGCATTTATTGCATATACTCTTAAAATTAAACTTGAACTAAGACTTTACAGTTTCTACCATTATATTAATGTGTGTGTGTGTGTGTGTATGTATATATATATATTGCTTGTCCTTGATACTAGCCTAGCTATTTGGACATTATTTCATAGTTCAAATAAAAAAGAGATCAAGGTCTTACCAATGAGTATTCCTAGAAAAAATCGAGCCTTTGGTTCTGAGATACCAGCTACACTGCTTACAATCTCTGTCAGATTCATGGTGAATATACAGTCGATTAAGCGCCTAATAGTCAAGGATAAACGATGTGATGTGGTCAAGATCTCTAATGCTATATATTCTCTAATAAACGCCCAATCAGAGACAAGAAGTCACAAATTAATTTTGTCGGTCATTATGTAAACAAATGATTATTTCCTGGGGAAGTAAACAGATTATTATAAACAATTTGGAAAGCAGACTTTATGTGCAATTCAAACTCTATTGTTATCAATTATATTAATAATAAGAATACAGTAACAGTCATATAAAATACATAATTATACATAGTGCCATATCATACTACAGACATCCTATATTTATACACTAGGTTGGTACTTATTAATTTATCAAGTAGTTCTTTCTACATGTTCATCTTTTACACTAAATCCTATTTGCAAATCAGATTTGATAAGATACTCATAAATAGTTAATAAACGAGATACCCCACCTTCATAGGTAGACATATGGCCTGGCTAGCCCCATAGTCTCCATGAGCAGAAACAACAAAGTCAATAAGAATCAGTAATCATTCAGTGGTCAGCTCTCATACACTGCAGCCAACCTCATATCTGATGTTATGTATAAATGTATATTTGATGTTTACCATCATTTATACAGCCCCTTGCAGGGGTGGCATCGGCTATTTTGAAATGGTCAGGCCATGGACCAAACACTCTAAGGGGGTCTGGGGCATGCTCCCCCAGGAAATTTTAGAATTTAGGGCTTCAGGGACTAGCCCCTGGTGCAATCTGAAGCCAAAATTCACTGAACTAAAGTGCTTTTGATATATGATAAATCTTATACTTTCTGATATATTAAAAAAGTGGTTGAAAAGTGGTCCGGCCATGGCTGGAGTGGCCTGAGTGCCAACGCTGCCCTTACCTCGTGATCAATAATGTCAAAATATACAATTAGCTACATAATTAACTTTATACTAATTTTTTTCTCCACAATTATATTGATTACTTAAAGATTCATAAGACTACTGAAAAGTTCATTTCAAATGCCTAATCAGTTGCTTTCTTTTTCTTAGGTAGAACTAGATACACAGCAATCCATACTACTCCAACGATGTAAGGATAAAAGTAGACAGAGCTCGCAAACTAAAGAACATATGAATTCATGTACTTAGCAAAAATATATTATATACATATAATATGTGTATTATATTATACCTTAATACAAGCCTCCCATGAGAGCAAAAAGAAGGAAACATATGCAAAACACATCATAACAGTCTTCAATGTAAGTGCAAACAGCCATACAGGAATATAGACTGGCCACGATAATTGATTCATATCACCACCAATTAATTGTTTAGTATAACTTATGAACTATAATATTATTAAAGATTTGTTAAGTATACGTTTTTGCATCATACCAGTTTCTCAGCAGGAATCAATATAAATTCACCAAAGAAGAACATAAAATATCCTATCCAGAATCCATGCCATAATGACAAAAACATGGTGGCAATAAATAAGGAGAGGTATTGATTACCCATCCACTTTAGACGCTTATATACGTTTCTTCACAAAGAGAAAGTATATACAGAACATCAATATACTATTTACCTAGCTACCCATTCACCAGTTTTAACATTGTTAGCCTTTGCAGTACTCTAAACAATGCAGGTAAAATTTATTATTGATAACTATTTTTTATGTTTAAATTATTATATTATACAGTAATTATACTGACTTTGCAATTGTAATTAGCTAACCTGTAATGAAGTCCCAAAGTTAGACAATAATAGTTTTGCATTACATAAACCACCCCAGTCCACAGTACCATTTGGTTTGAGGCCATCATATGTTATTCCAGTTATAATGGAAGAACTTTCCTAGTATAAAAGTATAGACATTTCTGACCTTTTTTAAAATTAATAATTTTCAACAAAGAAGTTTAATATTAATGTGACCATACATACAAAAATGGTATCTAATGCACAAATGAATTTCGAACAAATGCTAGTGTAGAAAGTAAACGACTACTATACATGTCCATCTTGAGCAGGAAGTCAATATTATTTGGTATTCATAAAGGTCAAGCATTGAGCTTGTCAGGTACTGAATTTTGATAACTTCCTGTTCAAGATGGCCGGATAACAACGATTTATACACATGTTTGTTCAAATTTTTTGTGCATTAGGTACTATTTTTGTATTTATGGTCACATTTAGTAAAATTAGATGACAGTTGACCTAAACACTGTATAGTCAGCTTTAACTTAGCTAATTAAAAATTTGTATATATATGTGTGTGTGTGTGTGTGTGTCAAACATCGCTTGAGTTACAAAAAACAATCAACAGTTCTACTTATGTGTATAATTTTTAAGATTTTTAAAACATTTCATAGAATGCTAAGGCAATTGTATGGGAAACTGGAAACTCATTGCAATTATAAAAATTCTAAAGTGGGTTCTTGGTATTTACCTTTCTTATCATGACAAATTTCATAAAAACTTACAGCAAGAATCCACACACAAAATAAAGAGTGTATCGGACCTATACCAGTTGGTATTATGACAGCAAGTCTGTATAGAAAATTACTATTCTATAGACATAACAAAGTGATAGAATGATATAATTATATAGTATTAAGTGGTCATCCTTACAGCATATTCTTCAGTTAATAAATATTGTAATGGGAAATAATGACTACATATAATAAAGATGGCAGCTGCAATTAGAAATTGTATAAACCTCAGAAGACTTGCAGGAACACTATATACATTATATATTATAAATATATCTTGTTAACTATGTACCTGCTAGGTGTTATGTTTCTATCATATAGTGTTCCTGAAACAAACTTTTGGTATCTTATAAAAGGAAACTAATACAGTATTATAAATTAACGATATTATGACTATAATTATTACCGCTGGTCCAACCATTATTGTACAAAAGAAATAGCAATATCCAAAGAACTGAAGAAAAATAGAAATGACAGATCATTAATATATCTCAGATGTACATACCTCAATAAAAGAGGGTAGTTCTTTAATTTGAAATTTCTTTTGTTCTTCAGTCAACAATGTCTATAATTTTTATAATATTTTAGTTCATTAAAATGAAATTTATTACTTCTTTCTTGCTACCATCATACAGACTAGTAGCTATGTCTACAATAGGAGAAGAAAGAGCCTGCTCTCTTGTATATATTGATTTGACTTACCAATTACTTTCAATAGCAATAAACATTGAGGAATTGTCCAATTAAAAGGATAAAAAATACCAGAGTAAAAAACCACAGCATATCCATACAAGAGATGACTCTTAACAGAAAAGAAAAATCAAATTGTGTAATGCCACTAAATGTAATTTTCACAAATATATTATTATACTACAAATAGTTACCATAGTAACAATCCATACTAAAAATAGGGAGATCTTTGTTCCACCAAAAATATATAGAATACCATAGACAGTAATGATATCTACTAAAGAGTGCCAGATATCAGTATCTAAGTGTAATAAGGAAATATGTTTAGCTATATAGACATGTGCAGTGAACTAACCTAATACATAGTACATTACAATAAAACCACCAAGACTTGAAAGTAAATTCTAAAATAAATAAGAAAGATTAAATAAATTAAAAACAAGATTATAATTATAAAAATAAAATATCCTAAAATTGTTCAACAGTGTTGATTTTATGATAAACCCTAAACCACTACAAAATCTCCCTTTTACAAACTAGCTTTTCGTCTATTGTTGCAATAATCTCCAGTCGCAAAAATTAGAGCAAATACAATCACTTTTACGGTATTTGTTTATTGTTCATTTTTATCAAACTACATTTTGATTTTCGTCCACTTAGTTTAAATTTTAGTTTTGACAAAATTGTTTATAAAATATATATGAAGGCTATATGCCTATTGCCTATGCATGTAATATAGCTTGAAACACTAAACTCATATGATAATAGACATCATACCACAAACAGAATCAATGCTTAGTTAATTAATACATAGGCGTAGGAACCAGGGGGGGCTGGGGGGCTATAGCCCCCCCCAATATTCTTGGTCGTTTATTTATTATCTTGCGAGAACTACGCATGCGCAAGATTTACGTGAACTTTGAGCCTCACACGTGTGTAGAGAGGCTGAGTGATGAAACGGGTCAGCGACACACAAACGTCTCTCCTAAGTTTTGGCTTTAAGAGGACAAGAAAAGGAGACGATACTTCTAGCTCTTCTGATTTTACCGAGCCTGAATATGCTGACCAACACCAAGACAGGGATGATGAGTGCGAAGACTACAATATTTTGGATAACTACAGAGGCAGAGACACCACTCAAAAAGTGGGGGGGGGGGGGGGGGGGCTCAGTCAAAAAAACCTTATATGTAGAATTAATTAATAAGTGTAAATTGAATTTGCAGCTGTTAGAGAGTTTACACAATGCAACATTTTTTACACTATACTGACAATCACCCACCTGCGTATATAATTGCCTTCTTTGCAAAGTGGGGGGCCATGCCCCTCCAATTTAAAAAGCAGGGGGGCTCAAGCCCCCCCTGCCCCCCAGTATCTCTGCCAGTGAACTATAAACACGATTTTTTATTTACTGTGTAAACTAACATTGAGTTACATATTATACATGTGCATATATTTTCACAGCCCCCCCAATGTCAAAGAGCTTCCTACGCCTATATAATACATTTAAACACAATAGCCTTCAGTAATCAAGTCATAATTACCTGCACTAATTTTGAGTCTGTTACATTTATCAACTGTCGAAAGATAAAGGCCATAGGATAACCTGTAGTGATATGATAATAGGTTGATATTAAATACACCTTAAATAATTATTTTTGATAAATTATAAAAGTATTTCTTTTCTTTATTATTAGTTATTTGCTATCGTAATTAAAGTGACTATAATAACAAATTATTAGCGTATAATACAAATAAATATGTAAACATCTTTGTTAAAATAACTTGTTGTAGAAAAAATTAAGCAAGAAAGTAAATAAAATATTCTAATAAAATAATTTCTAAAAAATGTAGTAAATATAAGAATATGTAATATCAGTCCAATACAAAGAATGCTGACAAGATAGTAGGGATGGCAATTACATCATTCCTACACAATAGCACATGTGGGACAAACAATTTAGGATATTTACCAAGTATCTAAATCACTTATATAACATCAGTGATTAATTAATAGAGACCAAATACTATCATGACAGAACAACTTGACAACAGACATCCATACACTGAACACTGAGCTACAGGCTAGTGAACAATCAGCATTAGTGATTTAACAATTTATAAGTACGAGTAAGTGTACACTTGACTGGAGTAGGCACAGATAGATAAAAGAATCAAATTTTAAGTAGACTGATATCAGTAGCTATGTTAGATCATAGTCTTACCAATCAGTACTGCTAGAAAATATCGAGCCTTTGGCTCTGAGATACCAGCTATACTGCTTACAATCTCTGTCGGATTCATTGTGAACATACAACTGCCCCTGTAAGTCAGAGACGAACGATATCGTTTGGCCACTGTACCGGAAGTTAAT
Organism: Xestospongia muta; assembly: GCA_963693285.1. Taxonomy (NCBI): domain Eukaryota; kingdom Metazoa; phylum Porifera; class Demospongiae; order Haplosclerida; family Petrosiidae; genus Xestospongia; species Xestospongia muta. The sequence continues at coordinate 5,817,905 of OY848924.1, forward strand.
ATAAATTGTGCTATTTCACAAGTAAATTAATTATCTAACACGTGTATTGATGGGCTGGGCTAGCTTTAAGACAATTGCATTAGTTAACTTTTTTTCATCTTATCTGCAAACTTCTTCACGTGTGCTGTTAGCAGAGCGAGATATAGAGAGCTGTATACCTCAACTACATCATCTTTTCGTTTTGTCTGACTTACGATTATCCCGAGGGTGTTATTTCATCTCAAGAACTACAGCCCATCATTGTAATCTATTCTTAGCAATAGAATTTGTTAGCCTGACTTTCTTTATGATATTACAGCTGTAACAAAAATACAAGATGTAGCAAATATGTGTATCTTCTTCTGCAGTAGTATTGTAACTGTCCAACACTTTACTTAACAGTTACAACTACTTTAACATAACTAGAAATAATAGAATGCAATCTCTTAAGAAACACAATACAATAAATTAAAGAAAGGCAGTATGAATACATGACAGAAGTGTAATGAGTACAAAGGATATTTGCACTACAGTATGAATGAAGTGATAAATAATATGTTTTATGGATATTTACGCTTAAATGACAGACTCTATGCCAAGAAAGAAAATTAATCCTGAACAAAACTGTGAACCTTGTGTCTTGTGTGGTCAGACCAGCTACCATTACTATGCTAATCTAATCCACTGGAGTGACAGCCTAAGAGAGAACTCCCTTGCTCTTGAGAATATTGACTTGAATAACTATATAGGTTGGAATTGTGAGAAACCCATTAAAAATGATATTAACAAATCCATCATATCTGCCACACTGGAAAGAAAAAATCTATAGTTTCAACATATTCTTATATATGTAATATTACTACAACAAATATTTGTACAGCTATGGAGGTAGCTACTATATTAAGCTTCAATTAGCCTGTCATGATAAAATTGATCAAAACAGCCAGAAAAAATGGTCTGACAAGGCCAGACATGTCACAGTAAAAAAGGCCAGCAGGGTCATCCATGGTTGAAATTGATCTAGTAAAAATGGTCTGGCAGCATGGGAAATAAGTATTTTAGCTGTATATATACATGTATCTTAATGCACTGTGGTACATATCTTTTGTACATGTTATTACATTTAAAAATTATATTAATTGCAGTGTTGATTGTAAGAACATTCCTTGTCTTCTTGTTGGAGATAATCCATGCAGTTCAGTGGAATGTGCATTAATTGGTATATTGTTTTCTCAAATATATATAAGAGAATAGAAATAGCTTCTTGAAACCGCAAAATATATGGAAACATAATTGAACCAATTTAGTTGTGCACAATTGTAGTTGAAGGACTAAACAGTGTGTGACACTGGATAGCCTTCAGAAATGGTAATACAAATATACAAACATATATACCTACTACAACAACACATGTACAGCAAGTACATTTATAGATTAATTGAATATGTCTCTGGCATATTCAGAACTACTTAATATAAAGTATTAAATAATAATAATTACATGAATGTGGAAGGATTGTATAAAAGCAAAATGCAAGCTAGTTCATTTATGTTAAATTGATAAACCATTGGATATAAAGAATGTCCCTATATATAATAAAGATGAGTTCATCTATGAGCCCTTCAATAGCTAATCAGTTGATTTCTTTTCTTAGGCAGAACCAGACACATAGCAATCCACACTACTCCAATGATGATGTAAGGATAAAAGTAAACAGAGCTCCCAGCCCAAACTAAAGAACATACAAATTCATGTACTCAGCAAAAATATATTATAATATATACAATATGTGTATTATATATATTATACTTTAATACAAGCTCCCATGAGAGCAAAAAGGAGCAAACATTTGCAAAAGATAACACAACAGTCTTCAAAGTAAGTGCAAACAGCCATACAGGAAAATAGAATGGCCACAATAATTGATTCATATCACCACCAATTATTTGCTTAGTATAACTTATAAACTATGATACATTAAAATAAAGATTTGTTAAGTTTTTGCATCATACCAGTTTCTCAGCAGGAATCAATATAAATTCACCAAAGAAGAACATAAAATATCCTATCCAGAATCCATGCCATATTGACAAAAACATGGTGACAATAAGAAAGGACAGGTATTGATTACCCATCCACTTTAGATGCTTGTATACGTTTCATCACAAAGAGAAAGTATATACAGAACATCAATATACTATTTACCTAGCTACCCATTCACCAGTTTTAACATTGTTAGCCTTTGCAGTACTCTAAACAATGCAGGTAAAATTTATTATTGATAACTATTTTTATGTTTAAATTATTATATTATACAGTAATTATACTGACTTTGCAATTGTAATTAGCTAACCTGTAATGAAGTCCCAAAGTTAAACAATAATAGTTTTGCATTACACAAACCACCCCAGTCCACAGTACCATTTGGTTTGAGGCCATCATATGTTATTCCAGTTATAATGGAAGAACTTTCCTAGTATAAAAGGTATCATTTATGACCTTTTTAAAATTAATAATTTTTAAGAACGAAGTTTAACATTTAGTTAAAATTGGATGACAGCTAGCCTGAACACTGAATAGCCAGCTTTAACTTAACTAATTAAAATTTATATATACCATAGTTCCCTGAGCAAGTGCCCATGGGCGCTTACAGTTCATTTGGAATTTGAAAGGGATGGATGCTTACATGTGATTTTTCAAAAAAGGTTTCTAGTAAGCGCCCACTTATGAATAATTAATTACTATGAATATTCTGTATGTATGGCGTAGAAGTTGAAGCTGTCGAGGCTCTGAGAACTCACCCGGAGAGCAATGTATCTGCTATAGCAAAGAAGTATAGTGTAGACAGAAAGTGTATTAGGGAATGAGATTTTGACAAGCTTCTTGACTCATAATAATGATACACTATACAGTCAAGATCCTTCATTGAGCAAGGCAGTTTAGAAGTGAGCTGACCTTTTCAATTCCAAACAGAACAAAAGACAACAAAACTATAATGTCTAAACTTAGAAAATTGCTAGCCTACACTATAAAAATTGATTGGTTGAATTAACTAATACATGGTTATACAGGTTGTATATGTAAAATGTAAACATAACACTATTTTGACCACTGATGTACTATGAGATTGATTGTTTTGTAGCTATATAAACAGTAGTACATTAGTAATGAAAACAGTATTATGATTACTTTTTCGACAAAAATCACTTTGCAATTGCAGCCTGTATAACCAAATGATCATTAAATCAACCATCATTTTTTACATTTCTCTTTGCTCAACACTTGATAATAACCACAAATCTAAGAGGGTGGGATGGGGGAGGCCACTTGCAACAGGAATTGACATTTTCCTTTAAGGACAAAAATAAGAGGGTGGGCACTTGGATAGAGGTGGGCGCTTGCTCGGGGAACTACGGTATATATGCATGTGTGTGTGTGTGTGAGTCAAACATCCTTTGAGTTACAAAATACTGGTAACTGGAAACCCATTGCATTTATAAAAATTCTAAAGTGGGTTCTTGGTATTTACTTTTTCTTATTATGACAAATTACAATAGTAACATCATAGAAACTTACAGCAAGAATCCACACACATATTAAAGAGTGCTTGCATAGCACTTATACCAGTTGGTATTATGACAGCAAGTTTATATAGAAAATTACTATTCTATAGACATAACAAAGTGATAGAATGATATAATAATATAGTATTAAGTGGTCATCTATACAATATATTCTTCACTTAATAAATATTGTAATGGAAAATAATGACCAATTACAATAAAGATGCCAGCTGCAATTAGAAAATGTATAAACCTCAGCAGACTGGCAGGAACACTATATACATTATATATTATAAATATATCTCATTAACTATGTACCTGCTAGGTGTTATGTTTCTATCATATAGTGTTCTTGAAACAAAATTTTGGTATCTTATAAAAGGAAACTAATACACTATAACAAATTAATGATATTATGACCATAATTATTACCACTGGTCGAACCATTATTGTATAAAAGAAATAGCAATATCCAAAGAACTGAATAGAAATAGAAATGACAGATCATTAATATATCTCAGATGTACATACCTCAATAAAAGAGGGTAGTTCTCTTATATATAATGAGTTGACTTACCAATTACTTTCAATACCATTAGACATTGAGGAATTGTCCAATTATAAGGATAAACAAATCCAGAATAAACAATCTCAGCATATCTATACAAGAGATGACTCTTACAGCATATCTATACAAGAGATGACTCTTACAGAAAAATAAATAAATTTATGTCATAGCACTAAAATATTATGTAGATTTTACGATGTATTATTATGTCACATTATGAATAGTTATATAGTTACCATAGTAACAATCCATACTAAAAATAAGGAGATCTTTGTTTCACCAAAAATATATAGAATACCATAGACAGTAATGATATCTACTAAAGAGTGCCAGATATCAGTACCTAAGTATAGGAAATGTATTTAGTTATATAGACATGTGTAGTGAACTAACCTAATACATAGTACATTACAATAAAACCACCAAGACTTGAAAGTAAATTCTAAAATAAATAAGAAAGATTAAATAAAATAAAAACAAGATTGTAGTTATAAAAATATCCTAAAATTGTTCAACAGTGCTGATATTATAATATTACACCAAAATAATTGTTGTTAACTGTGAAGAGAGACACTATTTTTATTCTAACAACTTGTCATGCTATATTTTGGCCAAAGTGTTTTTGGAGGTTAAAGCAACTAAAATAGTTTGTGAATAATTAGTTTTGGTGAAATTAGAGGGTCTTGCCATACTAAATAAATTATTAAAATGGTCCTCTATGAATTTGTTATAGAGTGTGTTATGAAAGGATATCATGTCTTCTAGGACCCTATAACATTAATGACTGGTTTGTTATCATATACAACAATAATATAAAACTTTTGAAGTACTAGTACACATTGTTAACATGTGGCCCAAAACAATCTTTAAACAAACCAGCAAACTTCACATGATAGACAAAAAATATAATTACTTGAAGGTAGACATTCATACATGCTTGTCTTAGTGTTGTAACTGAGACACATACATTTCAAGAAGAAGTGGTCACATGCCATAATAGATTAATTTAGATAGAACTGTTGATTTCCAAGTCCCAATCAATTAATTACCATTTCAGCTGATCTATACATGATGTAACCATAAAAATGGAGTCATTAAGCATCAGAGCATAAAGAAATAATTTACAAGTGTGTTTTAAATCTTAAAGGAATTGTACCTGGGTATAATGGATTAAAATAGTAATACCGGATACTACTGCCACAATCCTTTCATGAAAAATAGATACTTATTGAAATACAATAGTAAATGGCAAGAAGCATGGCTCAGAAGGTCAATTTATTACTTTCAAATCTATCTATTTGCTTGTTGTTCATATTTATCAAACTATGCTTTGACTTTTATCTGCTTGGTTAAAATTTTAGTTTTGACAAAAATGTTTACAAAATATGTTGTGGACTACACATCATTTGCCAATGTATGTAATATCATCTTGAAACACTAAACTCATATGATCTTAGACAGCATACCACATACAGAATCAATGCTTTGTTAATTAATACATTTAAACACAATAGCCTTCAGTAATCAAGTCATAATTACCTGCACTAATTTTGAGTCTGTTACATTTATCAAATGTTGAAAAATAAAGGCCATAGGATAACCTGTAGTGATATGATAATAGGTCGATATTAAATACATCTTAAATAATTATTTTCGATAAATTATAAAAGTATTTCTTTTCTTTATTATAACCAATATTAATACTTATTGTGATTAAAGTGACTGTAATAACAAATTATTAGCTTATAATACAAATAAATATGTAAACATCTTTGTTAAAATAACTTGTTGCATAAAAAATTAAGAAAAAAAGTAAATAAAATAATTTCTAAAAAATGAAGTAAATATAAGAATGGATAATATCAGTCCAATATAAAGAATGCTGACAAGATAGTAGGAATTGGAAATTACATCATTCCTACATAATAGCACAAGTGATACAAACAATTTAGGATATTTACCAAGTATCTAAATCACTTATATAACATCAATGATTAATTAATAGAGACCAAATACTATCATGACAGAACAACTTGACAACAGACATCCATACATTGAACACTAAACTACAAGCTAGTGAACAATCAGCATTAGTGATTTATCTATTTATAAGTAAGAGTAAGTGTACACTTGGCTGGACTAGGCACAGATAGACAAAAGAATCAAATTTTAAGTAGACTGAAATCAGTAGCTATGTTAGATCATAGTCTTACCAATCAGTACTGCTAGAAAATATCGAGCCTTTGGCTCTGAGATACCAGCTATACTGCTTACAATCTCTGTCGGATTCATTGTGAATATATACAGCTGCCCCTGTAAATCAGAGATAAACAATCAGTCGTTTGGCCACTGTACCGGAAGTCAATATAAACTGTGTATAATGCTATTTCATAAGCAAATTACTTATCTAACCACGTGCATTGATGGGCTGGGCTAGCTTAAGATTAGTTTACTTTTTTCGTCTTATCTGCGAACTTCTTCACGTGTGCCGTTAGCAGAGCGAGATACAGAGATCTGCGTACCTCAACTATATACTCTTTTCGTTTTGTCCGATTTACGGGGTCGAGAGTGTTATTTCATCTCAAGAAGTACAACCCATCATTGTAATCTTAGCAACAGAATTTTTTTTGTTAGCCTGATCTTCTTTATATATATATAATGTTACAGCTGTAACAAAAATACACAATGTAGCAAATACGTGTATCTTTCTTTTGGAGTAGTATTGTAACTGTCCAGCACTTTGCTTAACAGTTACTATTTTTTTAACATAACTATATTATATAAATAATAGAATGCAATCTTTTAGGAAACACAATACAATAAAATTAAAGAAAGGACAGTATGATAATCCATGCAGTTCCATTGAATATGCATTAATCGGTATATATTGTTTTCTCAAATATATATAAGAGAATAGAAATAGATTCTTGAAACTGGGAAATATATGGAAACATAATTGAACCAATTTAGTTAGTTCACAATTGCAGTTGAAGGACTAAACAGTGTGTGACACTGGATAGTCTTCAGAAATGGTAATACAAATATACAAACATATATACCTACTACAACAACACATGTACAGCAAGTACATTTATAGATTAATTGAATATGGTCTCTGGCATATTCAGAACTACTTATTAATATAAAGTATTAAATAAACTATATGTGTAATAAATAAGTGAATGTGGAAGGATTCACTATCTGCTGTGTATAAAAGTAAAATGCAAGCTAGCTCATTTATGCTAAATTGATAAACCATTGGATATAAAGAATGTCCCTATATAATAATGATAAGTTCATCAATGACTAAATTGATAAACCATTGGATATAAAGAATGTCTCTATATAATAGTGATAAGTTCATCAATGACTAAATTGATAAACCATTGGATATAAAGAATGTCCCTATATATAATAATGATGAGTTCATCTATGAGCCCTTCAAATAGCTAATCAGTTGATTTCTTTTTCTTAGGCAGAACCTGATACACAGCAATCCACACTACTCCAATGATGTAAGGGAAAAAGTAGACAGAGCTTCCAAACTAAAGAACATACAAGCTCATGCATGCATGCAATATAATCGGTCCTCATGCAGGACGAGTTATTTAATGTATTATAATATTTACCTTCAAACAAGCATCCCATGAGAGCAAAAAAAAAGAAGCAAATAAAAAAGCTAACACAACAGTCTTCAAAGTAAGTGCAAACAGCCATACAGGAATATAGACTGGCCATGATAATTGATTCATATCACCACCAATTAATTCTTTAGTATAACTTATGAACTGCATTTGAGAAAGCTGACCGATTAGTAGAGGATTAATAATTATCATACCAGTTTCTCAGCTGGAATCAAAATAAACTCACAAGAGAAGAAAACAAAATATCCTGTCCAGAATCCATGCCATAATGACAAAAACGTGGTGACAATAAGAAAGGACAGGTATTGATTACCCATCCACTTTAGACGTTTGTATATGTTTCTTAAGATAGATATGATACATTAATATTGCAATCAATATAATACTTACCTAGCTGCCCATTCATTAGTTTTAATATTGCTAGACCTAACAGTACTCTAAACAATGTGTATAGAAATTATATCAAGTATAATAAGAACATTTTAAGAAAAAAACTAAAGTAGAAATGAAAGTATATAAAGAAAGATGGGGATGATCCCTGCATAATTAGCTAATTCTATCTGTTGCATTCAACTACTAATAACAAACCAATTTTTAAGTTTGTGAATCTTTTAGATCTGATCAAGCTGGAAGCATTATTTAATGGCTTTTGAAAATGAAATGTAGGCATTTATAAAATCCACTGTAAGTGAGATTTAACCAAGTCCATCTTATAAGTAATAGATAATGTATGGTGGCCACTTTTTCTAGGCCATCTTTGATGCAGTTTAATCATTGCTGCACTTAGTGTTACATGCTCAAGTAAACAATGACATTAATTTATGACTACATGTACAGCTAACCTGAATTGATGTTCCAAAATTATGCAACGTTAATTTTGCATTACACAAACCACCCCAGTCCACAGTGCCATCTGGTTTGAGGCCATCATAAGTTATCCCAGTTATAATGGAAGAACTTTCCTATTGTATGGAAAACCATAATCTTAATCTTAATTTATCTAGTTTAAAAATTAATTGGCTAGCCTTTAATTTAGGTAAGACATTTGAAGACAAAGTCAGACACTTAAGGCTAGCCATGCAACACCTTTAATTAAACTACAGTTTCATAACATAACTCAGTTTTTTCATGCAAGTATGGAAATGGTTTTAAAAAAAATTAAGTGGGTTTTTAGTATAATGAAATTTCAGAATTACTATAGTAACATCATAATAAAGAAACTTACACCAAGAATCCATACACATAATAAAGAGTGTATAGCACCTGTAGAAGCTGCTACCATGACTGCAAGTTTGTATAGAAAATTACTGTTCTATAAAAGAGGCGGACTTATAAGCATTATATGTTCATCCTTACAGCATATTCTTCAGTTATTAGATATTGCACTGAAAAAAAATGGTTCAGTACAATAAATATGGCAACTGCAATCAAAAAATGTACAAGCCTCAGCAGACTGGCAGGAACACTATATACATTACATATTATAAATATATCTCATTAACTATGTACCTGCTAGGTGTTGTGTTTCTATCATATAGCGTTCCTGAAACAAATTTTTGGTATCTTATAAAAGGAAACTAATACACTATAATAAATTAATAATATTATGACTATAATTATTACCACTGGTCCAACCATTACTGTACAAAAGAAATAGCAATATCCAAAGAACTGAAGAGAAATAGAAATGACAGATCATTAATATGTCTCAAATGTATATTGATGTACATACCTCAATAAAAGAGGGTAGTTGTTTAATTTGAATTTTCTTTTGTTCTTCAGTCAACAATGCCTATAATTTTCATAATATTTTAGCTTATTATAAAGAAATTTATTTACTTCTTTCTTGCTACCATCATACAGACTAGTAGCTAAGTCTATAATATGAGAAGATAGAGTTGGCCTTGTATATAACGTATAATTGACTTACCAACTAATTTCAATAAGATCACACATTGAGGAATTGTCCAGTTATAATTATAAAGAATACCAGAGTGAAAATTCTTAGCATGCCCATACAAGAGGTGAGTCTTGAAGAAAAAGATCATTTTGTGTCATATATACCATTAAGTCTACTATTATTAATTGTGTGTACTTATTTAATGAGTAATATAAAATTTTTACTTCACAGATAAAATTGTTAAATGGATTTGACTTGGAAAAGTCAATACACATAAATATAATATATATTAATTATGAAGCCAGTAAATATAGTAGACATGATTATATAGGAACAATAGTACATATAACATTAATAGTAGACATAGCAATAATAGTAAGTATAGCATCAATAGTAGATATAACATTAATTGTAGGTATAACATTAATAGTAGGTATAGCATTAATAGTAGACATTACATTAATAGTAGATATAATATTAATAGTAGATATAACATTAATAGTAGATATAACATTAATAGTAGGTATAGCATTAATAGTAGACATTACATTAATAGTAGATATATCATTAATAATAGATATAACATTAATAGTAGAAACTAACATAATTATGATGTTATTGGTCACAAATGTATAGTTATGTCACATAATTATAAATTACCATAGTAACAATCCATGTTAAAAATAAAGAGAGCTTTGTTCCACCAAAAAGATATAGAATACCATAGACAGTAATGATATCTACTAAAGAGTGCCAGATATCAGTACCTAAGTGTAATAAGGAAATGTATCATGATTATATAACACGTTAGGCTATCATTGAACTAACCAATAACATAGTACATCACAATAAAACCACCAAAACTTGAAAGTATATTCTGAAATGAATAAAATAACAAACAATAAAACAATTTCCCATTATTGTTTTGGAGGATAGTGATATCATGTTAAACATCAGAATGGGAGAATTGGCAGCAGTCTCTATGGAGTGACTATAGAATTCTAAAAATAAACATTTAAGGCTTAAAAGAAAGCTAGCAAGAAATGTCAAGTTGATGAAACATGATTAGTCACACCTAGCATTGTTTCATTTGCAGTTAAAGTTAAGTAATTTTATATGTATCAACAGTGTAATGTTAAAGTTAGTTGTCATAATATCCAGTTTCACAGTTATTTTAGTTGTGATAATATGCACTTTCAATTGTTGTATACAATAATAGAATAATACAAAGCAAATGGACATACAAACAGTTACCACATGATCCAAAATGATTATAAATAAGACTGACTGGTATAATTTAGACATACCAGACAACAGAAACTTCAAAAGTTAAGAGGTGAATCTTGGGAGTTAAAAATGGGCTATAACTCAATTATTTAATATTGCTATATTAACATATAATATAAGTGGTTGAATTCATTGTTGAAACACTAAACTCATATCATATACCATATATGGAATCAATACTATAATTGATAGATTAATGCATTTACATTTGTTTCCAAGCATGAATACCTCAAGTCATTATTTTACTTAATAATATACCTGAACTAATCTTGAGTTTGTAACACTTATCAACAGTTGAAAGATAAAGGCTATCGGATAACCTGTAGAATGATATGATAATGATAGAAATTAATATGACATGTAGAGTTCTATTAAATGTAATACTTTAATGTGAAATTAATAGACCCTAACGTTAACCTGAAAACCTTGGAACCTAACTATGTTAATCGTACATAAATGAAAGGATGGCTTTACTTCTAATGGGACTCTATACAGTACTATATTCATATTTCCAATATTGAATAACTCTAGTTAATAAAAGTCTTTACTAGATACTATTAGTTTTAACCACTTTCTTCTTCTTTGGCTACAACAAACTAAAAAATACTAATCAGTATATACAAATATGTATATACAATTATCTATATCTTCCCTATGTCTTCCCTATATCTTCCTTATAACTTCCTTATATGGTATATAGCTTACTTGGAACAGATGATCACTAGTTGAAACCATAATGATTCCAACAAGTGAATCCAAAACTCACAATATCATTGTTACTGTATTATATTTTTTAGCTATAGGATGACTAGCGGCTGTACATAGACTGTCAGTGATGAAAGACAATGGATGCTGTAATGCATGGAAATTTGGTAAATGAATATTAATTAGAAGTGGCTCTGATATTATTTCCTGATGAGAGACAGCTCAAGGTAGAGTTTAAATGCTGAACATTCACATAATGTTATAATGTACAAGATTTATTTCACAAATTATTGTTAGCAAAACAACTGCCTAAATAAAGGGATAAATGTTATAAGAAGGATCATTAATTGTTTTAAAACCGCTGGTCAATTTTAAGAGCTAACATATTTCATAGCTGGTCTGGACCTCTTCTTAACCAATCATTATATTTGACCATTTTAAAATACTAAGTTATGTGTGATTCAAACAAGATACAGTAATGACAGTAACTTTTCATTGGACTGGTCTAGCTGGCCACCTTTTTTCAAACAGGCCAATGTTTGCATGTAATCAGACTATAAAACATCTGTAATTGTTATCTATAAACCATTTAGTAAATTAAGCAGAGTTCAGGTATGAGATAATAGAGGAGGGCCAAACCTTTAAAAGAATACTACTTAATGCACTATGAATACATGCAATGATCTTACCTATCACAACCCCAAGAAAATAACGAGCCTTCAGATCTGAGATACCAGCTATACTGACTACAATTTCTATTGGAAACATTGTGACTATAATATTATTTTGATAGATGAACGACCAGAAACTTGGAACTGGAAAATGTTAGCTTGAACAGGCTGACCGTGACCACCAATTATAGGCGGAGCTGGAATAATATTCGAGTCTTTATAACTTTATAGTAATAACTACTTACATATATATATATATATATATATATATATATATATATATATATATATATGTTATATATATTATATTTGCTGGTAATACAAATAATGATAAAAATTGAAATAAATGATGTTGAACATATAAAAATAATTATAAATATATTATATAATTTATCATTTAATTTATTATTCCTATTTCATGACATTATCCATTGATATACTAAGAAATTAGAGGTTTCACAATATTTTTCCATCTGGAGTAGGATCCAAGAAGATTTTGCCACTACATAGCCAAAAATGTAATTTTTCTAGGAATTTTAAAAGTAGACAGTACATTATTGCGTGTAAATTGATAAGTAATCTTATGTGACAAATTACCGATTTTAAATCACTGTACTATAACTGATATATTTGGAAGGAGAAAAAAATTGGCAAATTTGGCAGATTGTGTTTCATTTGCAAAAAAAAATTACCATCCAATATTTTATTTGGGATGTGGTAGTAGTAGGCGGCGGAGCAAGTAATGAGCTTGCTTTTACTCACATTGTATTCTCAGATATCATGATGCTTTAGAAACATTTAAAGCTTCCCAATGTAGATGGTCTTTGGAGAGAACTTCCATCTGAAATTATAACAATTGTCATCAAATTGGGCAAAGTCTATCTTATATCTAATATTCCGTTCTCCCAAAATTATCCACGCACACACTATAATATTATGATACTTTATCAAACTCAACCCTCCATACAATGCTAATAGTTAATAAATTATGAACCAATAACTAACTACCTTGCAGTTTCAAGAAGTTGAGTTGCAATCCCTTTTCTTCTATGAGAAGACAATACCCACATTCGACTGACACCAAGTGTGGCAGGTTCTGGATCATCACTGACAGATGGATAAATAGTGTTCATAATGGCAAAGATACATTGATGTAAACATACCTACAACACCAGCTAGAACTTTTAGCTTCATTTGTCTCATTCAAGACTACCCGATAACCCTATTAATAGTAATATCAATTAATGATAACATTAGGAAATGAAACAATTAAGTGTCAAGATTTTATACAGCAAGGATAGCTTTGCATACACAAAGTACAAAATAAATGTGATTTCTGGTGATTAACATAATACTTCAAAAGCTAAAATCTATTAATATTAGCTATTAACTTTGGCAGTGCAAAATGTTGTAAATGATTTAAAATACAAAAACTAATATTCCTCGTGTTTATAGTACATACAATATTGTAACCACAAAATATGATATGTTAATGAAGATACTTTACAAATTAGACATTAGATTACGATGTCTGTAATATAATGTCACAATGTAGTATTGAGATATCAGTACCTAAGTGTAGGAAATGTGTTTAGCTATATAGACATGTGCAGTGAACTAACCTAATACATAGTACATCACAATAAAACCACCAAGACTTGAAAGTAAATTCTAAATAAATAAGAAAAATTAAATAAAATAAATAAGGTTGTAATTATAAAAATATCCTAAAATTGTTCAACAGTACAGATATTATGATATTACAGCATACTGATTGCAGTAATATTCAACAATGGTATAAAGTGGATGGAGAACACTTTGAAGCTGTATCATTAAATGTGACTATAGCACACAATAAACTACAAGCATTCTCTCCCAAATATCAACATAGGAAATGATTTATTATTAAAAGATGTGATTTAATTATTATTAGTCCAATTATTAATGTTAACTGTTGTTAACTGCGTAGAGAGACACTATATTTATTCTAACAATTTGTCACACTATATTTTGGCCAAAGTGTCACTACTTATAGGTAGATTTTGGAGGTTAAAGCAACCAAAATGAGTAATAAGTGAGTAATAAGTTTTGATAAAATTAGAGGGTCTTCCCATACTAAATAAATTATTCAAATGGTCCTCTATGAATTTGTTATAGAGTGTGTTGTGAAAGGATATCATGTCTTCTAGGAATCTATAACATTAATAACTGGTTTGGTTATCATATACAACAATAATATAAAACTTTTGAAGTACACATTGTTAACATGTGGCCCAAAAACAATCTTTAGACAAACCAGCAAACTTCATGTGACATACAAAAAATGTAATTACTTGAAGGTATACATTCATACATGCTTTTCTTAGTGTTGTAACTGAGACACATACATTCCAAGAAGAAATGGTCACATGTCATAATAGAATAATTTAGACAGAACTGTTTATTTCCAAGTCCCAAACAATTAATTACCATTTCAGCTGATCTATACATGATGTAAAAATAGACTCATTGAGCATCGAGCATAAAAAAAGCTACAAGTGTGTTTTAAATCTTAAAGGAATTGTACCTGGGTATAATGGATTAAAATAGTAACACTGGACACTACTGCCATAATCCTTTCATGAAAAAAATACTTATTGAAATACAATAGTAAATGGCAAGAAGCATGGCTCAGAAGGTTAATTTATTACTTTCAAATCTATCTATTTGCTTGTTGTTCATATTTATCAAACTATGCTTTGACTTTCATCTGCTTTGTTAAAATTTTAGTTTTGACAAAAATGTTTACAAAATATATTGTGGGCTACACATCATTTGCCTATGTACGTAATATTATCTTGAAACACTAAACTCATATGATATTAGACATCATACTACATACAGTGTCAATACTTAGTTAATTAATACATTTAAACACAAAAGCCTTCAGTAATCAAGTCATAATTACCTGCACTAATTTTGAGTCTGTAACATTTATCAACTGTCGAAAGATAAAGGCCATAGGATAACCTGTAGTGATATGATAACATATCTTTCTTTATTATAACCAATGTTATTTCTTACTGTGATTAAAGTGACTGTAATAACAAATTATTAGCTTATAATACAAATAAATATGTAAACATCTTTGTTAAATGTACATCTTGTTGTATAAAAAATTAAGAAAAAAAGTAAATAAAATATTTTCTAAAAAAATGAAGAAAATGTAGGAATGGGTAACATCAGTCTAATACAAAGAACGCTGCTTTTTGATTATAATTGTATATAATATTATTATATACAATAATATGTACATTAAAAATTTTGCTCCTCCAAGTAAATATTGTTCCTACTCCACTGCAAGGTGGCAGCAAAAGCAACTGCTTTGGGTCAGGGTGTACTCCTAGCAAAGACAAATATCAAATCAGTTTATCGGCTGGTTCCTGTTCACCTGCAGTCAGACCACCTACTGCTAGGCTTCCAATGGCAAGGCAAGGTCTATTTGGATGACATGCTTCCTTTTGGCTTATGATCAACCCCAAAAGTATTCAATGATTTGGCAGATGCACCTGAATGGTGTCTTTATCATCGAGGTGTTACCCATCTGGATCACTACCTGGATGATTTTGTGATGATGGAACCCCCTGCCTCCTCAACATGTGCCAGAAACCTTAGACTCATACAGGAAGTGTTGGCCACCCTGGGAGTACCACTAGCCAAGGACAAATGTGAAGGCACCTCACCAATGCTGACTTTTTTGGGCATAGAGATAGATACTCAAAAAATGGTGTTACGATTACCACAGGAGAAACTTTTGAGAGTGGAGACAATTCTGACTCAATGGAGAAAACACAATGGTGCCAGAGGCTGGAATTGGAATTATTAGTCAGCCTGCTTCACCATGCACCTAAGGTAGTTGCTCCTGGATGGTCATTTTTACATCCTATGATTGTTCTTCTAAAGGTATCTGCCACAGAAATCATTATATCTGACTAAACAAGGAGTTTAGAGCTGACGTACAGTGGTGGTTGACATTATGGAGACTTGGAATGGAGTACCTGCCCTACCTCTACCACATCCTTCTGCTCATATTGTCTTTGATGCATCGGGTACATGGGGCTGCGGTGCCTGGACCCCAAACTGGACTGGACATCACCGACTTGGATGGTGCTGTTCAAGGCTACTGTAAGCTTGGAATAGCGCCATCCACAAGAAAGACATATGAATCAGCTGTCAGGCAGTTTGGTAGTTTCTACTCAAAGTATTCCATTACAAACCCCTTCCCAGTTGATGAGGCTATTTTATGCTACTTTGTTGGCTTCCTCGCAAAGGATGTGTTGGTAACTCAATCCATAAAGTCATATTTAGCTGCAATACGCCATACCCAGATTGAGGCTGGACTGCTGGAACCCAAATCATTGTCATCCCACCCTGACTGAAATTCATATGAATGGGGTAGCTGGGCAGAGACTGGGGTGTAGTTTCCCAAAGAAACCTCACCTCCCTATATTAGCAGACACCCTTTTAGGCATGTACAGGACTATGGCGGAAGATCAACAGGGACACAGTCATGCTATGGGTAGCATGTTCAATCTGCTTTTTTGGATTTCTTTGATCAGGGCAAAACACAGTGCCAATGCGTTCAGCATTTCAACTATATATACACCTTGCATGGAAGTGTGGATAGTGTAGACAAACCAAAGATACTAAGGGTCTATTTGAAAGTCGCTAAATGTGACCAGTTTGAAAATGGAATAGATATATTCCTGGGGTGTACACAATCCCCAATGTGCCCAATAGCCGCTGCATTATCATAAATGGCAATCTGTGGTCCAGGATCATGTCCTTTCTTTCTTTTTCAGGTTGGCAGGTCTTTTACGAAGAGCCAATTGTCACAGCTGTCAGAAATGTATTAGCCCAGATGGGTCTATAGACCATTCTCTGTATGCAGGACATAGCTTCAGGATTGGGGTATACTACAATAAGGATTTGGAGGATTAACGTCAAGTACAATTTAATAAGAATAGAAGAAGAAGAGTTATAGTAAAATCGACGATAGATGTAGCCAATTCAAGCAGTTTGTTGACCTTATTAGAAATAATCATTCAAATAAAGATGAGAGTGATAATGCAGAACTAGACAGATCAGATGATGAGCTTATAGGTAAGAAAAGAACATGTATTGTTTCTCACAATATGTCTGTGTTCAATAGATTACTTACATGATGTCTAAATTGAAATATGATCATCTTATTCATTATTTGAGACACGTAATTGACAGGAAGCCTTTAAATTTGTTAGCTATACTTTCTTTATTTCATCGCATCATTTATATTATTACTATAGACGGCACATACATAGAAGAAACATAAGTATAAAATTGGTGACTGTCCTATACATTGTGTTGCATTTACACTCAACCAAAAATGATATTTAGATTAATCCTAAACCCTAAACCAAACCTAACATTATTAACTCTATGACACAAGTGATGTCATCATAGGAGAAGTTGTTACATCATCAGTCAAGTTACACCAAGAAGCACCCTTAATGTATGGCTGTCCCATACAAAAATATGCCTCAAAAAAACTGAGTCAATCTATGACATAATTTATAAGCACTGAAGAAAACAAATACATTTTAAAAGACAACAGAATAATGAAAGTACTTGTTGAATGTAACACAGAACAACTAAAATCTCTTATGGTTCAGAGATAACAGAATCGTCAAATTGCAGCCATTATGGCAAAACATCATTTCTGGCTTGTAATAGGATTTGCACCATAAAAAGCAGCCAGAAAAAATGGTCTGACAACAGTGACAAGGCCCGTCATGTCACATTATAAAAAAGTCCAGCAGGGTCATCCATGGTTAAAATTGATCTAGTAAAAATAGTCTGGCAGCATGGGAAGGATTTTAGCTGTATACATGTATCTTAATGTACTGTGGTGAGTGCTTCTTGGTGTAACTTGACTGATGATGTAACAACTTATCCTATAATGACATCACTATGCGTCATGGAGTTAATAATGTTAGGTTTGGTTTAGAGTTTAGGTGATGTCATTATTATGATGACATCACTATGTGTCATTTCATTATGATGTCATCAAGTTACACCAAGAACCACCCACTGTGGTACATGTCTTTTGTACATGTTATTACATGTACAAATAATATTAATTGCACTGGTGATTGTGAGAAAAGTCCTTGTCTTCTTGTTGGAGATAATCCATGCAGTTCCATAGAATGTGCATTAATTGGTATATTGTTTTCTCAAATATATATAAAAGAAATAGCTACTCAGCTTCTTGATCATGATCATGAAACTGGAAAATATATGGAAACATAATTGAACCAATTTAGTTAGTTCACAATTGTAGTTGAAGGACTAAACAGTGTGTGACACTGGATAGCCTTCAGAAATGGTAATACAAATATACAAACACTATATACTTACTACAACAACACATGTACAGGACATTTATAGATTGATTGAATATGGTCTCTGGCACATTCAGAACTACTTATTAATATAAAGTATAAAATAAACTACATGTGTAATAAATAAGTGAATGTGGAAGGATTCACTACCTTTGTATAATGCAAGCTAGCTTATTTATGCTAAATTGATAAAACACTGGATATAAAGAATGTCCCTATATATAATAATGATGAGTTCATCTATGAGCCCTTCAAATAGCTAATCAGTTGATTTCTTTTTCTTAGGCAGAACCTGATACACAGCAATCCACACTACTCCAATGATGTAAGGGAAAAAGTAGACAGAGCTTCCAAACTAAAGAACATACAAGTTCATGTATGGATGCAATATCAGTGCTCATGCAGGATGAGCTATTTAATGCATTATAATATTTACCTTCAAACAAGCCTCCCATGAGAGCAAAAAGAAAGAAGCAAATAAAAAAGCTAACACAACAGTCTTCAATGTAAGGGCAACAAGCCATACAGGAATATAGACTGGCCATGATAATTGATTCATATCACCACCAATTAATTGCTTAGTATAACTTATGAACTGCATTTGAGAAAGCTGATCAATTAGTAGAGGATTAATAATTATCATACCAGTTTCTCAGCTGGAATCAAAATAAACTCACAAGAGAAGAACACAAAATATCCTGTCCAGAATCCATGCCATAATGACAAAAACGTGGTGACAATAAGAAAGGACAGGTATTGATTACCCATCCACTTTAGACGTTTGTATATATTTCTTGAGATAGAGATAATACATTAATATTACAATCAATAAGTACTTACCTAGCTGCCCATTCATTAGTTTTAATATTGCTAGACCTAACAGTACTCTAAACAATGTGTATAGAAATTATATCAAGTATAATAAGAACATTAAAAAAAATAAAAAGTAAAGATGAAAGTAGATAAACAAAAATAGGAATGATGCCTGCATAATTAGCTAATTCTATCTGTTGCATTCAACTACTAATAACAAACCAATTTTTAAGTTTGTCAATGCTTCTGATCTGATCAAGCTAGAAACAATAATGGCTTTTGAAAATGAAATGTAGCCATTTATAAAATCCACTGTAAGTGAGATTTAACTGAGGCTATCTTATAAGTAATAGATAATATATGGTGGCCACTTTTTTTAGGCTACTTTGGATACATATTAAGCACTAATATACTTAGTGTTACATGTTCAAGTAATAATGACATTAATTTATGACTACAGCTAACCTGAAATGATGTTCCAAAATTATGCAATGTTAGTTTTGCATTACACAAACCACCCCAGTCCACGGTACCATCTGGTTCGAGGCCATCATACGTTATCCCAGTTATAATGGAAGAACTTTCCTATTGCATGAAAAAAAATAATCTTAATCTATTTAATTTAAAATTAATTGGCTAGCCTTTAATTTAGGCAAGACCAGGACAACTGAAGACAAAGTCAGAGATTTAAGGCTAGCCAACAATTTCAATTAAACTACTGTTTCATAACATAACTCAGTTTTATCATGCAGGCATGGAAATGATTCTAAAATTTTAAAATGGGTCTTTAACACAATGAAATTTCAGAATTACTATATAGCAACATCATAATGAAAAAACTTACAGCAAGAATCCACACACATAATAAAGAGTGCATAGCACCTGTAGAAGCTACTATCATGACAGCAAGTCTATATAGAAAATTACTGTTCTGTAAAAGAGGCAGAGTTATATTATAGTATTATATGGTCATCCTTACAGCATATTCTTCAGTTATTAGATATTGTACTGGAAAAAAATGGTTCAGTACAATAAATATGGCTACTGCAATCAAGAAATGTACAAGTTTCAGAAGACTTGCAGGAACACTATATACATTATATATTATAAATATATCTTGTTAACTATGTACCTGCTAGGTGTTATGTTTCTATCATATAGTGTTCCTGAAACAAATTTTTGGTATCTTATAAAAGGAAACTAATACAGTATAATAAATTAACGATATTATGACTATAATTATTACCGCTGGTCCAACCATTATTGTACAAAAGAAATAGCAATATCCAAAGAACTGAAGAGAAATAGAAATGACAGATCATTAATATGTCTCAGATGTACACACTTCAATAAAAGAGGGTAGTTCTTTAATCTGAATTTTCTTTTGTTCTTCAGTCAACAATGTCTATAATTTTCACAATATTTTAGTTCATCATAATGAAATTTATTTACTTCTTTCTTGCCACCATCATACAGATTAGTAGCTAAGTCTACAATATAAAAAGATAGAGTTGGCCTTGTATATAACATATAATTGACTTACCAACTAATTTCAATAACATTAAACATTGAGGAATTGTCCAATTATAAGGATAAAGAATACCAGAGTAAAAAACCTCAAGATGCCCATACAAGAGATGACTCTTGGAGAAAAAAATCATTTTATGTCATATATACTATTAAGTCTACTATTATTGTGTGCCACTTATTTACTTCACAGATAAATGTTAAATGGATTTGACTTGGAAAAATGAACACACATGTAAAAGTTAATGTCATTGTAACAACTTATTTGTACATTACATGGATGGATACTATGGTATATAGAATTCTTGTGAATTACTCACATCCATGTAAAGTACAAATTAGTTGTTAAAATAACATATTAATTTTTACAGTGCATAAAATACAAAATACATTAAAGTCACTAAATTTAGTAGACACAATTAATAGTAAATATAACATTAATAGTAGATCTATTGCATTAATTAGGTATAACATTAATAGTAGATATATCATTAATAATAGATATAACATTAATAGTAGGTATAGAATCAATAGTAAGTATAACATTAATAGTAGAAACTAACATATGATGTCATTGGTCACAAATGTATAGTTATGTCACATAATTATAAATTACCATAGTAACAATCCATGTTAAAAATAAAGAGAGCTTTGTTCCACCAAAAATATATAGAATACCATAGACAGTAATGATATCTACCAAAGAGTGCCAGATATCAGTACCTAAGTGTAATAACGAAATGTATTATGATTATATAACAAGTTAGGGTATCATTGAACTAACCAACAACATAGTACATCACAATAAAACCACCAAAACTTGAAAGTATGTTCTAAAATGAGAAAAATTAAATAAAATAACAAACAATATAGTGATTTCAAAAAGTTGAAGACTAAAATAATAATTAAAAAAATAAATATAAAGAATTGTTTTGGAAGATAGAGATGTCATGTTAAACATCAGAATGAGAGAATTGGCAGCAGTCTCTATGGGGTGACTATTGAATTCTAAAAATAAACATTTAAGGCTTAAAAGAAAGCTAGCAAGAAACATCAAGTTGATGAAACATGACTAGTCACATCTAGCATTGTTGCACTTGCAGTTAAAGTTAAGTAATTTTATATGTATCAACAGTGTAATGTTAAAGTTAGTTGTCATAATATGCAGTTTCACAGTTATTTTAGTTGTGATAATATGCACTTTCAATTGTCGTATACAACAATAGAATAATACAAAGCAAATGGACATACAAACAGTTACCACATGATCCAAAATGATTATAAATAAGACTGACTGGTATAATTTAGACATACCAGACAACAGAAACTTCAAAAGTTAAGGTGAACCTTGGGAGTTAAAAATGGGCTATAACTCAATTATTTAATATTACTATATTAACAATAATATAAGTGGTTGAATTCATTGTTGAGACACTAAAACTCATATCATATACCATATATGGAATCAATATTATGACAACATATAATTGATAGATTAATGCATTTACATTTGTTTCCAAGCAAGAATACCTCAAGTCATTATTTTACTTAATAATATACCTGAACTAATCTTGAGTTTGTAACACTTATCAACAGTCGAAAGATAAAGGCTATCGCATAACCTGTAGTGATAAGATAATGATAGACATTAATATAGCATCTAGAGTTCCATTAAAATGTAATACTTTAATGTGAAATTAATAGACCTTAAACCTAACCTGAAAACCTTGGAACCTAACTACATTAATTGTAAATGGATGAAAGCATGGCTAAATACTATTAGTTTTAACCACTTTCTTTTTCTTTGGTTATAACAAACTAAAAAATACTAATCAGTATATACAAATGTGTATACACAGTTATCTATATCTTCCTTACATCTTCCCTATATGTTCCTTATATCTTCCTTATATGGTATATAGCTTACTTGAAACAGATGATCATGAGTTGAAACCATAATAATTCCAATAAGTGAATTCAAAACTTACAATGTTATCATTGTTACTTCATTGTATTCTTTAGCTATAGAGTGACTATTATAGCAGCTGTACATAAAGTGTCAGTATTGAAAGACCATGCATGCTGTAATACATGGAAATTTGGGATATAAATATTAAATAGAAGTGGCTATGATTATTTCCTGAGAGACAGCTCAAAGTAGAGTTCAAATGGTGAACATTCACATAATGTTATAATGTACAAGATTTATTTCACAAATTGTTAGCAAAACAACTGCCTTAATATAAAGGATAAATGTTATAAGAAGGACCATTGATTGTTTTAAAACTGCTGGTCAGTTTTAAGAGCTAACATATTTTATAGCTGGTCTGGACCTCTTCTTAACCAATTCATGCAATTTATTTGATCAATACTATAAATCATTATACTTGACCATTTTAAAATACTAAGTTATGTGTGATTCAAACAAGACACAGTAATGACAGTAACTTTTCATTGGACGGTCTAGCTGGCCACCTTTTTTCAAACAGGCCAATGTTTGCATGTAATTCATTATTGAACTATAAAACATCTTTAATCATTGTCTACAAACCATCTAGTAAAATAAGCACAGTTCAGGTATGAGATAATAGAGGAAGGGCCAAATCTTTAAAAGAATACTACTTAATGCACTAGGAATACATTTAATAAGATCTTACCTATCAATACCCCAAGAAAATAACGAGCCTTCAGATCTGAGATACCAGCTATACTGACTACAATTTCTATTGGAAACATTGTGACTATAATATTATTTTGATAGATGAACGACCAGAAACTTGGAACTGGAAAGTATAGCTGAACAGGCTGACCGCACCCACCATTATAGGCGGAGCTGGAATAATATTCGAGTCTTTATAACTTTGTAGTAATAACTAATTATTATATTTGCTGGTAATACAAATAATGATAAAAAATGAAATAAATGTTGAACAAATAAACATAAATATATTATACAATTAGAGAGATTAGCTCCGATATAATTTATTATTCCTATTTCATGACATTATCCATCGATATACTAAGAAATTAGAGGTTTCACAATATTTTGTGGCAAAATTTTTTCCATCTGGAGTAGGATCCGAAAATGCTATAGAAGATTTTGGCACTACATAGCCAAAAATAAAATTTTTCCTAGAAATTTTAAAAGTAAACAATATAATTATTATTGATATGAATTAATAAGTAATCTTATGTACAAATTATTGATTTTAAGTTTACTGCACTATAACTGACATATTTGGAGGGAGAAAAATTGGCAAATTTGGCAGATTGTGTTTCATTTGCAAAAAATTACTCTCTAATATTTTATTTGGGATGTGATAGTAGTAGGCCTAGCAAGTGATAAGCATGCTTTTATCCACATTGTATTCTCAGATATAATGATGCTTTAGAAACATTTATAAAAGCTTCCCAATGTAGATGGTCTTTGGAGACAACTTCTGCCCAAAATATAATAATTGTCATCAAATTATCACTGGCCAAAGTCTATCTTATATCTAATATTCCGTTCTCTCAAAATTATCCATGCACCCACTATAATATTATGATACTTTATCAAACTCAACCCTCCATACAATGCTAATAATTAACAAATTATGATCCAATAACTAACTACCTTGCAGTTTCAAGAAGTTGAGTTGCAATCCCTTTTCTTCTATGAGAAGACAATACCCACATTCGACTGACACCAAGTGTGGCAGGTTCTGGATCATCACTGACAGAGGGATAAATACTGTTCATAATGGCAAAGATATATTGATATAAACATACCTACAACACCAGCTAGAACTTTTAGCTTCATTTGTCTCATTCAGGACTACCCGATAACCCTATTAATAGTAATATTAATTAATGATAACATTAGAAAATGAAATAATTAAGTGTCAAGATTTAATATAGCAAGGATAATGCATACACAAAGTACAAAATAAATGTGATTTCTGGTGATTAACTTAATACTTCAAAAGCTAAAATCTATTCGTATTAGCTATTAACTTTGGCAGTGCAAAATGTTGTAAATGATTTAAAATACACAAATTAATATTCCTCGTGTTTATAGTACATACAATATTGTAACCAGACAATATGATATGTTAATGAAGATACTTTACAAATTAGACATTAGATTACAATGTGTCTGTAATATAATGTCACAATGTACTAATTGTTATGATTTGGTAGTTTTTGTCATTTCAAAGCTTCATCAGTACTTTGAACTTCTATAGTGTCATGCTGCAACTACTTAAGCAGCTTTGTGGGTCAGTGGTAAGTTTGTTCACATGTTACTCAGACTTTTTAAGAGTCTTATTGGTTTAGAGAAGTTAGGTTGGAATAAGTTACTGTAATGGCAATAAAATCAAGAATGATTACATAGACAGACTTGTTGTAAAGACCAAAGAATGTTGTACTAAAGGAATCTCCAAGTTAATAGTTAACAAATATACAAGTTAGAAAAATTGTTATAAGTAAAACTACAATATGTGTACTTTGATAAAGGATGGTTAGCTTTACATTATGGGATATTTCAGCTCAGGATAAATTAATACAATGCTAATATATTATCACATTGATTTGTAGTATTATTTTGTGACAAATAGCAAAGCTGTTTCTACATGTAGTTGCTCACAAAATGACGTCATTTTTCAACAGAATTCTATTTCCGAAACCCCAAGCCTTCCTAAACTCTAAGTATAGTAACAAGCTTTCTAAAAATAGTAACTTGTCCTCTGTGTTCCTGTGAAACCTGTTACATCTAAAAACAATGACCAGAGTTTAAGACCAGCCCTGATAACGAGACATAACTACAAACTATAAACAAAAACTTGTTATTTGGGGCTCAACATTTGTGTATGTGATTAAAATCCAATAGATCTGAATATTGAGAGGAAATAATGTCTCTAAGTACTTACCTGTGATATGTGTTCCACCATGACACAACCAACTACCTTCTTGTTGCTAATATACAAAAACGTCTATAGAAAAAAGGTATCCAATTTGAGCAAATATATATTAAAATATGAGACCTAGATAACTACACAATTTAGAAGCCAAGAGTTGTTACATAAAGACTGAATGTCAGAACCTAAATAGTACAGTTTATGTTGGGTGAAGAGAGTAAATGACTTAAACTATCCTGAATGTTTATTAATGAAGTCCAAGGAGTAATTTAGAATAAATGTACATGTATCAAACTATCAATGAGTTGTTTACTCTGTTCCCCAAATGTACAATACAATAAGATACCTTTAAATTACTAGAACAACCTACAAGACCAAGGGCATATCCCAATTCTGCATCAATCAGTTTACGAATGTCATTAACCTAAACAAACAATAGATAATTAATATTTGTACATATACTGAAATACAATTAACGATTGTCAACGTAGGAGGAGCCTCCTCCTGAATAGGTGTATAACCTTCCAAGAAAATAACTAGTTGAGAAATGAGGGATTACATTAGTATTATGGTTTCACCAATTCTCACTACTCTTACTATAAGACTACTATTGCTAATATAATTAGCTGCATGTCCTATCAATAAATGAACACTACAAGTTATCACTATGGAGACTGCAACCTCATAAAGCTAAAGGAATAAAGAAGCACCATTTCATGGAGGTCATGCTAATTTATAGCATGAATTTACACGTGACATTATAATACTTTTAATGCTTTATCTTGAATGCAATTAATTAGAGGCAACAAGATACTTTTACAGGCGAAGTGGGAGTAACTAAATTTTTAGAATCTAAAGTTACAAATTTACAAATATTGTAACATAATAATACATTATATAACAACTACTACCTTCTTTAAATGTCTCTTTGTATCTGTTGATAACACAAGTAGAATTCGACCATCTGGAAGTAATTCAATAACTCTCTCCTGTTTCCATCCCTATGAAAAAATATAAAAAGAGTTTATAGTTATTATCATAACTCATCTAATGAAAAGCATATCGTAACTAGTAAAGCATAAGCTTATAACTGTAATGGGAATATTTTCAATACAAACACAAGATCAACAAATGCATTGATTTGTGAAAACAATTATGAATGAGTGTCTAAATACCTGAAATGATATGCCATTCATCAGTTTCTTGTGAAATTTGTAATGTTCTAATTGATCATCAGGTTGTCCATATGTATACAACAGACCACATACTTTACATAGTACATGTCCAAATGTCTTCTGACCTAAATCCTGTGAGGATGTAAGTGCATTAACTTAACAATATGTAAGTGAAAAAGATAACACTATTGTTTCTTACCAAACTATTTACTACTTTAGCAGCTACATAATGAAATGTTAACTATCGTACATTTTCCTATATGTTCTAATAATTCAAGTGTGAATATAGCTAGGACACAAAATATCTAAATAAATCATAACAGTCATCCATGTTGTCAAAATTATATTGTTCAAGTGGAGGTTCATAGATCATGATAAGTTCTGTAACTTGACAATTGTATGGATGTGCCTAGGTCAATTGTTTGATATAGCAATTAATAAACAAAGAATTTGACAAGTTGTATTTATAGTAGATTATTTAATGTTAACACTATCATAGTAACTTTGAAAATTTAATTGTATAGCCAAATACTTTGCAAAACATGATGTGATCTTTGAGTGTTTCTGCCGAAAGTGACTTATTACATTGTCATGTGTAACTATGCTTAAAATGGTGACAAAAGTATTGATGCTACAAAAGCAACTAACTACATTGTTCAGTAGTTGGTTCACTTGTTTACTATAACATTGTGTCTTCAAAAGTAGATTATTTTACACTATTGAACATTCCTAGCATGCATGAACAAGTTGTTACACTACTAATGTTACATGATTAGCATAGATTTTATTGTATTTATAAACCATGTACATTTGGTACTCAGCTAACTAAATATGATAGAGATTTCCGTTGTTTTATATAAGTCAGTGTTGTTTTAGTACAGCATAGGCATTTTAGTTGTAGCTATAGTACTTGAGAGTAAATTATTACTAGTTACAGTTACAGTTATAATTAAGCCATAGCTTCAATTTTTTTAGTTGTAGTATGATATTCATTATTTTATTTTAGTTATAGTTCTAGTTTTAGTTATGGTATTTATTAATAACTTTTCATAATCAAGTAAGCAAAATCATTAAAGCAAAAATGCTTTGTTCACTCTAAGAAGTGTCTCTCTCTCTAAGTTTTGTCCACTCAAACAATTACACTTCCCTCTACATGCATCACTACTGACAGAAAACACCCTCTCTACCGGGGCAGAAGATGCAGGAAGTGACAATTAAAAAGGTGTGGTCAAGTACTAGTACAATATTCAATTTTTATTTTAGTTATAGTTGAAAGTAGATATTTTTAGCTACAGTTTTAGTTAGTTCTATATAAAAGCTAAGTATTATAGTTTAATTAACTAATAATGAAATTTGTTAATACTAAAATAGATTTAGTTATAGTTATAGTTAACTAACACATCACTGATATAAGTAATATAACTAGAGCTGGGCAATAGTTTCGAATACACTCACTATCGTGATAGTAATGTAGCTATCACAATACAATAGTAGTTATTTAGCTATCACGATAGTAACCAAAACAATCATGTCTACTACCTAGCAACGTTAACATGTTAGTATTTTTAGCAGAGAACTTAAAATAAAAGTTACAAACTTAAACATCAAGTGAACTGAGAACTGAGTATTATAATTATTATTCAATTTAGTATATTAAAGAGTTTTTTTGATGATAAAGTTTTGCAGAATTTAACTGATTGTGAGTAGTCATTAGGTGTGGAATAAAGCTATAATAATTATTGTGATAGTTTCACTATCGTGATAATACTCTGAAAAAATATCGTGATAGTGATAGTAGTACTATCGCCCAGCTCTAAATATAACCTAAGTTATGATGGAAAATGTCCTGTTTCAATTACATTTAATAAAAACAACAATACTTTCTTATAAAAAACATTATGTTTATTTACTAATGTTTTTTTTATGAAAAAGTATTGTTGTTTTTATTACATGTGATATTACATATTATTACATATTGTGGATTTGATATAGAGAATTCCAAAGTAGAATTAATACACAAGATAGTTGACAGGAAGTATTAATCTATGTCAATTTACTGCTGTGGAATTCTCTATATAATTAATTGTGTATTAAACTTTCTAAACTCTATTTGGTTAGACTATGTGTAGTTATTTTTGGAAGAAACATTTTGGGGGATTTTCTCATTCTTGTGGTTTTTTGATAATATTCATAAAAAGATTAATGACTGTTGTTGTATTGGGTATACCTGACTTTTGAACATGATTAATTACCATCCTAAATTTGTTCTGTAGACATTTCGATATAGCTGCTGAATAATATTTGGTGTCAAAGCACTTATATGAGTAATTAAACTATATTACTACTTTAGACAACACTAGAAACTATTAACTACTGGTGTAGACAGGTCCATTCTACTGCTACAAGAAACAATTATAACTTACTTCCTACACAGTAACCTTATGAGTTTTAAGCAATATGATTCAACAATGGCTTACCAAATGTAATTGTTCTTTGTTATCTTTGTTATTACTTCTTTTGGGAGTTAACAGTTTGGGACGCTTAGGATCTTTATCAATAACTTCTACAGTGTCAGGTTGAGGTCTATAAACAGAAAAACCATTACTTGTATAACTTTATTGTTCAGTATAGATCATAACAAAAGAAGAGTCAGTACTAACAATAGGATAATAATGGAAGTTATTCATAATCTATCATATTGTGTGGTATTAATGAAAGTGAAATTAACAAATTAATGTAAACAAAAAATCTCATAAATGCCTAACGAGTATGACAATTTAATCAAGGATTATTAAAACTTGAAATTATCCATCTAAAAACAGCTTTCCAATGAAATTTGAGGAGTATAAAAGATAGCTATACATAATTTAAATGAAACAATCTGATTGTTCAAATACTTACAAAGCTTATTTAGTTAGTTTGCATTATGTGTAATGTAGATATGTTACTATAGGTTAGAATCATCAACCAATGGGAATTACACAATTTAGAAGCCTAAAAGCTTAACACAGTCCTCACACGTGATGTTTGGACTTTATATGATGGCTTTGGGTTTCTAAATGTATGGTTTCTTGGTCTAACCTCTAGGTTGTCATGTCTACAGAAAAAAATAGGATGCAAATTAATCATACGCAAAAGTCAGGTATACCCGATACAACAACAGTCTTTTTATGAATATTATCAAAAAACAATAAGACTAAGAGAAATACCCTAAAATGTTTTCTTGCAAAAAATCATTACACATAGTCTAACCAAATAGAGTTTAGAAAGTTTAATACACAATTAATTATATAGAGAATTGCACAGCAGTAATTTGACATGGATTAATACTTCCTGTCAACTATCTTGTGTATTAATTCTACTTTGGAATTCTCTATATCAAATGCACCAATATAAACGATTAATGTTATTTACTATAAACCTTAAACTTTAATCAAAAACAAAACTATATTAGAAGACTATTCAGACTAGGGAGTCACTTTCTAATAGAAACACAACATTAATTAAAACTTAATAAAGGGGTCTCTTAACAATTAAGAGCTTATCAACAAACCTAGGTGTTTCTCATCATCATCCACAGAAGTAATGCTAGGAATGTAATCAACTGTAAGGTAACACAATTACCTGGGTGTAACTAAGAGGTGTGGTTAAAATAAAGGCGTGGCTTTATTATATCACAAAGAATTAACAATATTGTCTATATAGATAATACTATTATATCCAATATCACTCATAACAGTATTATAGTGGTGACTATATGGTGTACCTTTTTCTTTTATTGACAACTTTTACATCTCCAATATTGTTCACTTTGTTTTTAGATATTGATTCATTTTCTTTATTATCATCACATTCTTTGGTCTCATTGACATCATAGTTAATTGGTTCTTCGTGACATAGTGAGTCATTGGAGTCTGATTCCAAAACTGGGAATAGGTTTCTAGCTTTAATTGTACATTTAGCCGTTGATCCTCTATCAGTGGGTGATGGTGTACAAATATGTTGAGAGAAAACTGCACATGACTGTCTTTTAACGGTTTTCTTAGAAGGACTCCAAGGAGAAATTCTTCGAGCAGAGGCCATTCATTAAGATAAGCTATGCAGAAGGCTCAAGGTTTATTACTAATTCATTTCCCGCCATCAACAGTTAACCACGTGATAAGCACGTGCTTTTGCACCCGTAGTTGATTATTTCCTTATTTTGCACTATTTGCCCCTGGTGTGCAGAGCTGTAGTGCACTAGTCCGTGTATCGTTTGCAGTTCCAGATTTCTCAGATAAATCCATCTTTCCGTTGTAGTAAGTTGTCTTTGTGTAAATTACACGTAAAAAGACTGTGCACGACAAGTAACTCATCGTAACTGTGCAACCCAGAGGCAATATCTAAACAAAAGATGTGCTATTTAGAACTGAATTAGCTGAGATCTACTATAGATAATAGTACTAGTATTGTTTACTCTATTATCTATGACTCTACGTCTATAGAAACCTGTATTGTCTATTTAGCAAGCCTTAATTCTTATGAAATTAATCAAATTATACTATAGTGCTTTGATAGTTCGAGAATTTATATATCTAGCTTGCCTGTTCTCAAAAAAATCACAACAGAGTGAAGATTGCTCAATTTTGAATACTAGTTTTCCTAGATGTGCCTCTCCTTGCAAATCATCTTGTCTTAGACTATGTGTTACATAAGTGAGTACAACAGTGCAAAAGTGTGATGAATCCACCTGTGTGCATGTCAATATGATGTTGATATGAGCATTATACAGGATGCAATCTATGAATGTATTGTCTATATTCAAATGACAGCTTTAAATGTTGCTAATTATGTGTTAAGGTGTCGGATAGTTATCAGCACTAAAGGAATATCTGCAATTTCTATAGTATTAACATAACTAATTAATTATTGGCTATTAAAATCCTTATTTGGATTCAACAAAGTAATAGTAATATAATTGATTATAAGGATGTTTGCAATGTTTTACTTATTGTGGTTGTAACAATTGCATATTAAGATATATTGATAGTGTAATTCTCGTCATCTCCATATATGGATGTGCTAAGTCTAATTAGTAGTTGTTAAAAGATTATTAGTTGTGACTGTTAGCTTATTAAAGAATTCATTTTTGCACTTGTGGCAATTTCTTTGTTCCTAGCACCATAACTTTTGTGTTGTATTTCTGTCGCAAATGCCTGATAAATACTTTGGACAGTATGATTTATAATTTATTTATTTTTCATCATGATATTGTACTTTTAAACAACAAAAATATAATTAAACAATATATATATATATATATATGTATGTATATATAGTTCTCGTTTGTACATCTATTAGCAAATGAATGATCGTTTTAAACTAAACTTGCTAACAATTCAAAAATTATGTTATCATCTATCATTCCAGTCTTTGCTAGCCCATAACAATATTAGCACATTTTAAAACAATCAATTATGAATTTTTGTTGATTATTCCTTAGTTGTGATCTTTCTTAATTATGTAGATCAGTCTATTCATAGCTAGTCATAATGGCAGCTGTCCCACCTCCCTATGATCCAGTAAGCTTATAAATACCAGTCAAACATAGTTTTTAAATACTTTTGCTGATATTTGATATAGTATGTGTTTGTGTAACTACCTTAATAACCAACCTTTGTTGCTGTAGAACTATCCAGGTGGCTATCCTCCCCCTCAACAAGGCTATCCTCCTCCCCAAGAGGCCTATCCTCCTCCCCAACAGAGCTACCCTACTGCTCCTGCTCCTGCTCCTGCTCAACAGTCTGCTACAACAACAATTGTTGTTGAACAGCCTGCTGCACAGGTCTTCGGTCAAGCTCCAGTGCAACTTCCTGATGGAGTGAGTACAAAAATTTAAGTTTTATACCTTAGCCTATTCTTAGATTATTTATGAAGGCTTCTGAAAATGAATACCAGATCATTAATGGTAGTGTTTAAGCCTAAATTATTGCCAATCACTATATTTAAATGCCATAAATAACTAAAGTACAGCTAATAAGACTGTACTCACTGTACTTAATAATCTCGTGATCACACCTAATAATGATCATGTTATGAATAATAAATCTCCAGTCCAAACTCCAAACCACAGATACAAAATATAAAGAATGGCTTTCAGGTTTTGTTGGTTGGTTGATATATTTTTAACATTTGTTATATACTTAGAGTTCGATTACTACATCTAGTGTCTATGATATCTGTCAAAAAGTGCTGATAGCTGTAATGATTTTGCACTGTACAATTAAATTAATATTTGTGGGTAATATAATAAGGACAGCCCTAATTAAATCAATTCTTTAGACTCTAAGTCACTGTATGGTCTCAAATAAAATAAGTGTAACGTGTGATCTACATGTAAGCAATACATGTAAGCGTGTTATATTTTAACCTTGGGGTTCTTATTAAGACTCTGCTTCTGGCCTGGGGGGTTCTTATTAAGAGTATTTTAGCAAGGGTTCCTATTAAGACAGAAGATAATAAGTGATTGCATTGCAGCACATTAACTTCATTATGTTGTAATGTTTATAAATTTTTCTTTCACATATATGCACACTACACCTTTTCCTCTTAGAACATCACTGTGTTACGTTATAGGACAGGACTCTTAACCTGGATTCTGATTGGAGTTATTTGTTTGTTCACCTGGGAATGTGGTCTGTGTTGTCTTGGGCTGATTCCACTTTGTGTTAATGGTGCAAAGGATATTGAACATGTCCATCCTGTAACTGGCCAGGTTGTGGGTGTTTACAAGCGTATATAGAAACTATGATATACAAACTTTTGGTATACCCAATTAATTTTTTTCTTTTAATTAAAAAAAGTGATAGGACTATCTGTAGATTACAAGTGTACTACATTTCTTTTTAACAAATTATTGTGTAGTTATCTAAAAAGTTATAAAAGTTATAAAAATTGATGATGCTACCTGGCAAATGAATTTAGCTAGCCCCCCCCCCCCTTCTAGTAGAGAGTGGACCTAGCATTCAAGGTTGCTGTTTATTCTACGGGTGTGTTCAGACTAAAGAGAACAGAAAGCAAATTAAAAAACAGAAATATTGCGCCTCAAATATTTCCGTCTTCCTGATTTCAAGTAAGTTATCTTTGTAAATTGCACGTATATGGCAGCGGCAAAATCAAAACAAAATTTGCTGTTTAGAAAATAGCTCTACGTTCTTATAATCTTGTGTTATCTTGTAGCAAGCAAGCCTAAATTCTAAGGACATTATACTCTACTACTTTGATAAAGTTTGAAAGTTTATATAGCTGAGTTGGCTATTCTCTATTGTTGGGTTGTCAACAATATATGATGGTGATATGAGCATTAAAACAGGTTATCTAATGTAATGTTGTCAATAAACAAGGTTTGCCTATTCAAGTATATGACATTTTTTGGCTTTGTGCGGATATTGTATGTTTGCAATGTCTATGTTTATTCAATTATACACTAAAAGGGTCCATCTATTTTTAGTAACAACTTTTGTGACCATTTATAGCATAACTCTATAGAGTTTATCATATCCATATATGGATGTGCTATTATTGTATGATGTGATTGATATGCATGAATGTGAAGCTAATCTTTGTTTAGTTATTTATAACTATTTAATTATAATTATTTATTTAGTTAATTATTTTGCAAATATCAACAATGTCAAATAGGTTAATTAAACTATACACTGTCCGAGTTGAGAAGAGCTACCCAGACATGGAAATAACTTTGCCCTTTTACGTGCTATCCACATAATAAACAACCATATAATTGTATAAATCCTTCTCACATCAGTTGATAATGCAGCTGTTGCTGTAAAGGACTGGATTATTGATAACTTTTAAGACTAAAGAGTTGGCTAAAGCTATAGATCTGCATAAAAATGTAAAGGATGTTGTTTAATATCAGTCTTTGCTCTCAATAGTCACATACAACAATATATTAAAATGATAAAAAAATAACTATTTCATCCATATCACATTGTCAAAAATGATTTTATGACCACCTGACTTGCTATGTACCTCAGATGGAAAAATTCTGTTATCTTCCAGTCTTCACCAGCCCATATAGCAATATTAACACATTTTAAACAATCAATTATGTATTCTTCTTGAATTTTTGCTTATTTGTGATATTTCTTAATTATGTAGATCAATCTATTTGTAGCTAGTAATAATGGCAGATGTCCCACCTCCCTATGATCCAGTAAGGTTATAATTACCTGTCAAAAATATAGTCTCTATTTATAATTTGATAGTCAACTTTCTAAATGATAGAATATAAACTGCATGTTTTATTAAGTACTTTTGCTGATATTTTGTAGTATGTGTGTTTGGATAACTAACTTAATAACCACTTACTATAGAACTATCCAGGTGGCTATCCTCCCCCTCAACAAGGCTATCCTCCCCCTCAACAAGGCTATCCTCCTCCCCAACAAGGCTACCCTCCTCCCCAAGAGGCCTACCCTCCTCCTGCTCAACAGTCTGCTACTGCAACAACTGTAGTTGTCGAACAGCCTGCTGCACCACAGGTCTTTGGTCAAACTCCAGTGCAACTTCCGGATGGAGTGAGTATAAATACTTTGATGTAGTATCTATTAGCCCTTTAATGATTGTAATTAACCCTCACTGCCTCTGTGTTGGTAAGGGTGACAATACTTCAGTTATAAACTAGTTTGTCTGTCCATGTGTTTCCTGGGCAGTGTGTTTTAAAAGGATGCAACTTGGCCTTTATGTTCTGAAAATTATGTGAAAAGTTAGGGTTTATAATATCACGTATTTGCAAGCACGACCTTAGCCTACTCTTCTGGCTACTTGTGAAAGTAAATAGTTTTACATGTAGCAGCTATGTGTATTTTAATTAAGGGATTTCTATTAACATAAGAGAACATAAGTTATAATTACAATGTACATGAATTTTCATTAACTCTCTCTCTCTTTCATGTACACACAGAACATGACTGTGTTACGCTATAGGTCAGGAATCCTGACCTGGATTCTGGTTGGAGTTATCTGTCTCATCACTTTGGAATGTTGTCTGTGTTGTCTTGGACTGATTCCACTTTGTCTTGATGCTGCAAAGGATGTTGAACATGTCCATCCTGTAACTGGACAGGTTGTGGGTGTTTACAAACGTATATAGAAACTATGATATACAAACTTGTTACCATACCTAATTGATAAAATATTATATATATTTTAAAAAAGTAATGGGACTATTTGCAGGTCACAAGTGACAAGTGTACCTACATTTCATTTTTTAAACATTTATTATGTATATTGGTTGATGATTTGTTTTTGAAATAACAAATATAGAGGAAATAGTCAGGCCCCACCTTTCTAAGGAAGGGAGGAGCTACAGTCATGTTGGTGCGTGTGTGTTCAGTACAAAGAAGGAAGAAGCTCACATCAGAGAGAGAAATATTACATCTCAGATATTTCCATATTCCCATTATCAAGTAATTTGTCTTTGTAAATTATAGATTAAATGACTGTATGATTAATTTCTCGTAAACTATGCGATACAGTGGCAATATATATCACAGCAAAAAACGTGTTGTTTAGAAAATAGTAATGTGCTCATAGATACTGATCCTATCTATGTACCAAGCCCAAATTCTAACCAAATTATAGTGTAATACTTTGATAGAGTTCGGGATTTTATGTATCTGGCTTGTCTGTTCTCTTAAGTTATAATAAATGGTTATTGTGTTATATAGTAGTCTAGAGGCCAGGCATTCTGCAAGTGAAGGGAACAACTAG
This sequence comes from Xestospongia muta, assembly GCA_963693285.1. NCBI lineage: Eukaryota > Metazoa > Porifera > Demospongiae > Haplosclerida > Petrosiidae > Xestospongia > Xestospongia muta. The sequence goes on from OY848924.1 coordinate 5,854,828, forward strand.
ACAAACTTGCATTGATGGTGGGGTTCTATCAGGATTAAAAATAGACCAATCAAAATGATGTGACAGATGGTGATCACACTTCATTTTATTGTTGTTGAGCACAAGAGAATGAAAGATATTAAAAGTTTACTCTATATTCTATTCATTTCAAATGAACCTGACGTTCCCTTTCCAGAATGTCTAATCTTAAGACGGTGCTACATAGGTGACTATAATAACACAACAGAGTGATAAACCCATCTGTGTGTCATTTGTGTTGGTGATATGAGAATTAAACAAACTATATAATTTATGAATATATCGTCTATAATACGATAAGTTAGACCCTATCAAAGTTTACATTTTTCAAGTATTCGACATTTTGTCAGCTTTAATAGAATGTTCACAATGTCTGTCTTAATTGTGGTTGTAATAATTGTATACTCAAGTAAAGAAGTGTCCATCTATTTATAGTAACAACCTTTGTGACCATTTATGGCATTACTCTATAGAGTTCATCATATCCTTATATGGATATGCTAGTCTATATATAGTTTTATTTTCTGATTGAAGTTGTTCATTTGCTGTGATTGTTAGCTAATTAAAGAAGTAATACACAATATATTTATATGTATTATGTATATATATGTATGGATGTATATATATATATATATATATATATATTAATATATTGTATAACAAGCAATAAATCTCATTTGTACTGCTATTACCAATACGATGGTCAGTATGAATGATGTGCTTTGAACTAAACTTACTAACAATTCAAGATTCTGCTATCATTCCAGTCTTTACTAGCCCATAGCAATATTAGCACATTTTAAACAATCAATTGAGTTTTCTTCTTGACTTTTTGCTTATTTGTGATATTTCTTAATTATGTAGATCTATTCGTAGCTAGTAATAATGGCAGCTGTCCCACCTCCCTATGATCCAGTAAGGTTATAATTACCTGTCAAAAATATAGTCTCTATTTATAATTTGATAGTCAACTTTCTAAATGTTAGAATATAAACTGCATGTTTTATTAAGTACTTTTGCTGATAGTTTGTAGTATGTGTGTTTGGATAACTAACTTAATAACCACTTACTATAGAACTATCCAGGTGGCTATCCTCCCCCTCAACAAGGCTATCCTCCTCCCCAACAAGGCTATCCTCCTCCCCAAGAGGCCTACCCTCCTCCTGCTCAACAGTCTGCTACTGCAACAACTGTAGTTGTCGAACAGCCTGTTGCACCACAGGTCTTTGGTGAAACTCCAGTGCAACTTCCGGATGGAGTGAGTACAAATATTTTGATGTAGTATCAATTAGCCCTTTAATGATTGTAATTAACCCTCACTGCCTCTGTGTTGGTAAGGGTGACAATACTTTAGTTATAGTTTGTCTGTCCATGTGTTTCCTGGACAGAACGTTTTAAATGGATGCAACTTGGCCTTTATGTTCTGAAAATTAACACAGAAAATTATGTGAAAGTTAGGGTTTACCATATCACGTATTTGCAAGCACGACCTTAGCCTACTATTCTGGCTACTTGTGAAAGTAAATAGTTGTACATGTAGCAGCTATGTGTATTTTAACTAAGGGATTTCTATTAACATAGGAGAACATAAGTTATTATTACAATGTACATGAATTTTCATTAACTCTCTCTCTCTCTCTCTCTCTCTCTCTCTCTCTCTCTCTCTCTCTCTCTCTCTCTCTCTCTCTCTCTCTCTCTCTCTCTCTCTCTCTCTCTCTCTCTCTCTCTCTCTCTCTCTCTCTCTCTCTCTCTCTCTCTCTCTCTCTCTCTTTCTTTCATGTACACACAGAACATGACTGTGCTACGCTATAGGTCAGGACTCCTGACCTGGATTCTAGTTGGAGTTATCTGTCTCTTCACTTTGGAATGTTGTTTGTGTTGTCTTGGACTGATTCCACTTTGTCTTGATGCTGCAAAGGATGTTGAACATGTCCATCCTGTAACTGGACAGGTTGTGGGTGTTTACAAACGTATATAGAAAACTATAATATACAAACTTGTTACTATATATAATTGATAAAGTATTTTATTTTTTTATTAAAAAAGTAATGAGACTATTTGCAGGTCATGAGAATACCTACATTTCTTTTTTTAACATTTTTTATGTATATTGTTTGATGATTTGTTTTTGAAATATAGAGGAAATAGTCAGGCCCCACCTTTCTAAGTAAAGGAGGAGCTACAGTCATGTTGGTGCGTGTGTGTTCAGTATAAAGAAGGAAGAAGCTCACATCAGAGAGAGAAATATTACATCTCAGATATTTCCATATTCCCATTATCAAGTAATTCGTCTTTGTAAATTATAGATTAAATGACTGTATGATTAATTTCTCGTAAACTATGCGATACAGTGGCAATATATATCACAGCAAAAGACGTGTTGTTTAGAAAATAGTAATGTGCTCATAGATACTGATCCTATCTATGTACCAAGCCCAAGTTCTAACCAAATTATAGTGTAATACTTTGATAGAGTTCGGGATTTTATGTATCTGGCTTGTCTGTTCTCTTAAGTTATAATAAATGGTTATTGTGTTATATAGTAGTCTAGATGCCAGGCATTCTGCAAGTGAAGGGAACAACTAGACAAACTTGCATTGATGGTGGGGTTCTATCAGGATTAAAAATAGACCAATCAAAATGATGTGACAGATGGTGATCACACTTCATTTTATTGTTGTTGAGCATAAGAGAATGAAAGATATTAAAAGTTTACTCAATATTCTATTCATTTCAAATGAACCTGGCTTAAGTTTTAATGTTATGTTGACAAGGAGAAAAAGAATAAGGCAACGACGCTCAATGTATTGTGTAGCAAGCAATAAACCTCATTTGTACTGCTATTACCAATACAATGGTAAGTATGAATGATGTGCTTTGAACTAAACTTACTAACAATTCAAGATTCTGCTATCGTTCCAGTCTTTACTAGCCCATAGCAATATTAGCACATTTTAAACAATCAATTATGTATTCTTCTTGACTTTTTGCTTACTTGTGATATTTCCTAATTGTGTAGATCTATTCATAGCTAGTAATAATGGCAGATGTCCCACCTCCCTATGATCCAGTAAGGTTATAATTACCTGTCAAAAATATAGTCTCTATTTATAATTTGATAGTCAACTTTCTAAATGTTAGAATATAAACTGCATGTTTTATTAAGTATTTTGCTGATATTTTGTAGTATGTGTGTTTGGATAACTAACTTAATAACTACTTACTATAGAACTATCCAGGTGGCTATCCTCCCCCTCAACAAGGTTATCCCCTTCCACAAAAGGGCTACCCTCCTTCCCAAGAAGGCTATCCCCCTCCCCAACAGGCCTACCCTCCTCCCCAACAAGGGTATCCCCCTCCCCAACAGGGCTACCCTCCCCCCCAACAAGGCTACCCCCCTTCCCAACAAGGCTACCCTCCTCCCCAAGAGGCCTACCCTCCTCCTGTTCAACAGTCTGCTACTGCAACAACTGTAGTTGTCCAACAGCCTGTCGCACCACAGGTCTTTGGTCAAACTCCAGTGCAACTTCCAGATGGAGTGAGTACAATGATGTATCTATTAACCCTTAATGATTGTAATTAACCCTCACTGCTTCTGTGTTGATAAGGGTGATGATACAGTGCATTTTAATTGGCAGCAACTCAATGTTTATGTTCTGATATTCACACACATAATTATGTTAAAAGTTACAGTTTATCATGCCATGTATTTGCAAGCATACAGTCAGAATGCAACAAACAATATCAGGTTTCAAAAAACCTACTAGTCAGTAAAAGACAATAAGCAAATGAAACGTGAAGATTTATGTTAAAAGTTTCCAAATTAAAATTATGATGATTTTAAATACTTTAGCCTAATTTTGGGCTATTTTTGAAGATCTCCGAAAGTAAATACCAGATCGTTAGTGGTTGTTTTAAGCCTATATTATTGCTAATCACTACATTTAAATGCCATAGACAACTAAACTACAGCTAATAAAACTGTACTCACTGTACTTAATAAGCACATCACCTCACCTAATAATGAGCATGTTATGAAGAATAAATCACCAGTCCAAACTCAAACTACAGATACAAGATATAAAGAATAGGTCTCAGGTTTTGTTGGTTGGTTGATAGAGATTTGGCATTTGAGATAAATGTATATTTTTAGCAGTTTTTGGCACCATTGTTGGATCACTATACTGGAAAAATAATGTATAACATGTAATGTACATGTCTAATATAAGTCTAATTTTTAACCTGGGGGGTCCTATTAAGACGATTTATTTTAATCAGGGGGTTCTTACAGTACACATTAACTTCTTTATGCTGTGATGTTTAAAAAGTTTATAAGCTCTCTCTCTCTCTCTCTCTCTCTCTCACACACACACACACACACACATACTCAGAACATGACTGTGTTACGCTATAGGTCAGGAATCCTGACCTGGATTCTGGTTGGAGTTATCTGTCTCATCACTTTGGAATGTGGTCTATGTTGTCTTGGACTGATTCCACTTTGTATTGATGCTGCAAAGGATATTGAACATGTCCATCCTGTAACTGGACAGGTTGTGGGTGTTTACAAGCATATATAGAAACTAGTATGATATACAAACTTGTTACCATACCTAATTGATAAGACTATCTGTAGGTCACAAGTGTACCTACATTTCTTTTAAACCATTATTTATAATGTACATTGGCTGATGATTTGTTGTTTTTGTAGTAATATTTGCACAAGTCAAAACAAATTATTTAGTCAGGCCCCTCCTTCTATGTAGGGAGGGGCTGGGATTTCTGTCTAAGTCACCTGTGGTGAGTAGTTTTATTCCCTTTACAGGAGATTTAATACTTCACAAAGCCTGGCTTGGAGAAACCTATGTCAAAGCTAATTGCATCAACTAGTTAATTCTATTGTTTAAATAAAGTACAGCTTGATTTTAGAAATATAACAGTTCGTTACTATAATCAGCTGTTCTATCTACTTAGTACCAGATTTAGTACAACTAGTGCCTAAACCAAATCTTTTGAAATACTATGATACTTTTATAGCTGACTATAGTGTTTATGTGGCAATATTGTTAGATAGATTCAGAACGAGACATCTCACCTCTGTGAAATGTCTTGAGGTGTATTATATATAATCGTGTTACTGAGCCAGCGGTTGTTGCTATCACTACATATACATAATAGAGTACTGTTTTGATTATAATAAAATACAATAATATGATCATTGTATAGTGTATTGGAGTTGACTAGTAGGTACCTGGATGGCCAAAAGCATTGTTTATAGAAAATGATACAAAATTCAAGTTGGTAGTTTCTGGAAGTTGTTAAGGTTATATCATTAATAAATGTCTATTCCCTAAAACTCAATTCTCCAACACAGTACAGTGGAGTACCCTCTCAAAGACTGAAGAAGTATCCTAGTTTTGCCTGGCCATCTCCTACAGCTCCCATAGCCCTATAGTATACTCCACTGCATCTAAACCATGACATACTATTGTTAATATTAGCTATTGCAAAACTATTTTAGTGATATGTAAAAGCAACGGCCTTATGTACTGCCCATCACCACAGCAAAACTCGACTCTCTTAAGTTAAATTCACTTTTATTGTTATATCATCAAACTATTTAAAATTCATAGTCATATCCTTTTGCAACTGTTAACTACAATAGTCACGCGTGGGGACAGTCCCACATGATTTTCATTGCACAATTTCTACCTGTCATATGATTCATGTGACTGTCATAATTGTATTGATTGGTCTGTTGTGTCATGTGACTTCATTAGGTGTGACTGATGCAACAGTGGTTATAAAAGCAGGTAAAAAGAGGATGAATCTACTAAACACATTGACTGTTGAGATTGACTTTTAGTTCAGTTAGACAAAGGCATTTTATCTAGTGAATAGACCATTGCTCAGATATCAAACTAACTGTACTGTTGCTGTTATGTCAGGACAAAATGAAGGCAAGAGGACTACTAGTCTATATTGTCTTGCATATAGCACATGTAACAATAAATTTCTCTTCACTTTAGGTCATGTAGTATTTAAAAATCCTGCAGCCTCTACACAAGCTGCTCCACCACCTTATGGTCAGGTAGTTAATGGAAACAACTCGAGAGAATTTACTGGAAGAACTCCTCCTCCTGAGGTAATATATATAGATGCATTGTCACATATTGAATGAGTTTTTCACATATATATATATATAGCCTTATGGAACCTTCCAATACAGTTATCCCTACCCAGCTCCCCCTATTGCTCATCAACGAATGACTGGTGTCAGATCAGGAACACAGATTATCCCTCAAACTGGAATGATGACTCCAGCTGGAATGTTTGTTCCTCCTAATGGGTATACCCCTATGATGATCTTCCGAGAAGAACCTGTAAAACTAGGAGATGGGGTAAGAGATCAAATCATGTATTGCCAGACACAATCTCTGAAATGTATTATTTATTTTTAGACATACTCAGAGGTACGGTTTGTTAATGGAGAATTTGCTAGAATGATAATGATATTACTCTTCATTGCACTTCTACCATTTGGACTTTTCTTTCTTGCTTTACTCCCTCTCTGCATGACCTGTAAAAAGATTCAAGATGTAGAACACATTGATCCTGCAACTGGAAATACTGTCGGTGTGTTTAGACGTGGTTATCCAGATGCTCCTAGTTTTTATCACTTCTATCGTTATCCAAAAGGAACTGAACCAGGACATTCTAATAATGCTACAATTACTGAACAACCTATTCCACAACAGATTGCATTCAGGGATCGCCCAGTTTTGCTGCCTGATGGAGTAAGTACATTTGTCCATCTGTCTGTCTACCCATCCATCCATCATAATCCACCCATCCATCCATCAAATCTATCTATATGTCCATTCATTCATTATTTCACAGAATACTACTATTCTAAGAAGACGTGTTGGTGCTACAAATATAGCCTGGCTATGCATTATCTATTGGTCTGTTTGTTGGTTGCTTCTATGTCCTCTTGGTTTCCTTGCCCTTCTTGCTAGATGTTGCATGGATATTGAACACATCCATCCAATTACTGGTGAAGTGGTTGGCGTGTACTATCGATCAAGGGCTAATTTCTATGATAGTCGTTATTATGGTCATGGTCATTATGGTTATGGTCATCACTATCATGCTGCCATATGAGTGAAACTATGCGCAAACTTTCCATTGAATTTTAATATTTGATTATCTTTTTTTACAAAAATCCAATGTACATTTTGAATAAGTGTGTTTGTCTATAGACTGCATTTAATATTACAAAATAAAGTAATTGTGAGGAACTTCAAAGGACATTATTCTGCGAGGGCCTGTTAAAAATCCCTGGTCGTACCTCCAATATTCATTCTAGTAGTACCAAGTAGATATATGTTTTCATTATAATTCCATTATACAAGCCTATATTATTGCCAATCACTACATTTAAATGCCATAGACAACTAAAATACAGCTAATAAGACTGTACTCATTGTACTTAAGCTCATGATCACACCTAATAATGATCATGTTATGAATAATAAATTTCCAGTCCAAACTCCAAACCACAGATACAAGATATAAAGAATGGTTTTCAGGTTTTATTGGTTAGTTGATACAATTTGAAATTTATGTCCTGATTTGCAATAAGGGACAATTTCTGGCAAAACATTTTTAACCTGTTTTATGAAAAAGGACAACTGATAAAACATCTCAAAAACAGTTTTGTATGAATACAGTTGTTATATATGCACAACCATTTATGGTATCTGCATGTATGTATACAAAACTGTTTTTTTTGATATTGGAACTATGGTTCCTTTTCATAAATCATATCACAAATGTTCTGACAGAAGTGGTCCCTTATTGCAAATCAGGTCACATCTGATACATAAATGTTTCTTTAGCACATTTTGGCACCATAGTTTGATTACTATACAAGATCTGGAAATGAACAATGTTAACTAATACATGTAATTTTTAATATGAGTATTACTATAGTAAGACTATTTATTTTAACCTGGGGGTTCCTACAATGCACACAAACGTCTCTATATTGTAATGTTTATAAACTTTATAAGGTCTCTTTCTTTTTCATGTGCAAAGAACGTGACTGTGTTACACTATAGATTAGGACTCCTGACCTGGATTCTGATTGGAGTTATCTGTCTCATCATTATGGATGTGGTCTATGTTGTCTTGGGCTGGTTCCACTTTGTCTTGATGCTCCAAAGGATGTTGAACATGTCCATCCTGTAACTGGACAGGTTGTGGGTGTTTACAAAATAGAAACTATGATATACAAACTTGTTACTACTTACTAGTACTGTACCTAAATTGATAAAATATTTTCTCTTTTCATTTAAAAAAGTAGTAAGACTATCTGTGGGTTACAAGTTTACCTAAATGTTTTTTTAAATTATATATTGTGTATACATTGGCTGATGATTTATTGTTTTGTAATGGTATTTTACATAAGTACAAAGCAAAGCTAAGTTAAAAATATGCTATGGAATATGTCAGAGAAGGATTTTTATTAGATAACAAAAGCATTAAAAAGTTAATGCCAATAATTGAAATTAAACAATTAACAATTGGCATCATTCCAGCAAACTGTAATAAATGAACTTTATAAATCACACTATTTAACTACAAATTAAAAAGCAAAAAATTACAAAAGTTTCACATCAATTAGAAGTGTAATTTTAGTACACACAGCAATATTTATTATTCATAAAGTAGAAAATAACAAAGTCTTATTTATATAAAGGCTCAAAGTTCATCTTCATTAAGTAATAATCTTGTAAGTGCACTACTATTAGATGTATTACTAGATTTGTTATCACCACTATGTCTTGATCTAGTACTGGTAGTTGATACAGGATTAATAGAGATATGATGAGTCATTTCCTGATAATGTGTGGTAAAAGGCTCTATTTCTGCAGGAGGTGACTCACAATCGGATTGAACAGTGCTTACATGATGTTCGTCATATTTATCTGGATTCATGACACGATCAGCAAATGTGTCATTAACATCAAGAGATGAAACATATACCTCAGTAGTCTCAGTCTGTTTTTGTTTAGTAGGTCTACAATAGAAACAGCAACTTGCAAATTTTTTTATGATCCAGTAAATGCAATATATAAAAACAATGCCAGGTGGCAAGTAGATTAGAAATAAAAAAGCGATATCAGAAAACAAATTGATCCCACTCATTAATGCCAAGATTGAAAACATTAAAAATTCTGTGAAGTTGTGTATGTTCTTACGATAAGGGCGAAATATCATAATACTACCACCTGCCATTCCGTATAAAGATGTTTGTATACTTAGAATGATACGGTAATGTTCAATAGGAATGTAATACTGGGACATAATAATAACCCTCAGTAACAAATAGAGTCCAGCAAAATAACGATAGTCATTTGTGTTATCACATCCATTCTTAAAGGCTCCAGTATAGTCATCAACAAGAGTGATAACAAATTGTGGACGTTTCAATTTACACCAGTCTAGGATCTTATGAAACCATTTGAATGGATGAAGTAAAAGATAAGCTGTTGGTATGAACACAACAACAATTAAGATGATTATGGCTAAGATACCTAGAAATGCATGAGGATAACCAAAATAATTCAATGTACCATCATAGTAAAATGCTATCCCAGTTTCATATTCATTAGTGAGACTGTACCACTTCGTGAAGTGGAGGAGTTTAAGAGAAGTAGCAGCAAACTGAGTGAAACATAACACATATATTGAGGATATAGAATGAGTGAAGGAAGGTTGAATGTTAGTCATACGCCAGAAACGTGCTAGGAAACGATGAAGAGGTCGTGTTAGAGTGACCACACATTTGAAGCCTTTGTTGTACATTGTAATCCAGCCATAGAAAAAGAAGAGAAGAAAAAATGGAAAAGCTGCTATGACATACCAGAAGGCAATAGCTCCTAGTGATCCCATAGTAGATGAAATACAAACTGGATAAAATATGAATGCTGTTAAAAAGTCAAGATTCCAAATGCCACATGGTGATAGTAGATAGAGATATGAACTGTAATAGTTTGCAGGAAATGAGAGAGACACAATCTGACAGTAAAAGATATATCCATTTAGTGAACCATTTGTGAACTTTATATTGAGAACTATTATCAAAATGACTATCAGAGTGACTGAGAACATTTGCACAAAGAAGAATATCAGTAAACCATTTATATATCCATATTCATTGGATGTACATTGAAGATATGGAGAGTTTATAGGAACACAAAAATTTTCATTCTTGCAAGCACCATTTAGCCTTCCAGTATATCTTGAGTATTTTATAGAGGACAATGCTTTGGATATGAAGGTGCTATAAGTATAACCAGAGCACAAGTAAAAGTAAACATCTAGTTGTACTGGACATTTTCCAATCACTGGCTGTGAGTTATAATTTGATAAGCAATAACCAAGTAATGTACCATAGTAATATGAACCAACTGTGCAGTTCTCACACTCTTCACAATCTCCCAATTTACAATAAAAGCCATTCATCCTCACACTGTTTACACAATCTCCGAATTTACAACAAAAGCCATCAACATTTATAGTACAAATATTATCTTTCAACACAAATGGCCACTGACAACTTTTGAGAGTGTACATGCGAGTTACTACTTTTAATTGACTGCTTTCTATATTAGCAATAATACTGAGATTAAATGTACCATTACCTTGTATAAATGGAAAATCATCCACTGTACAAGGTTGGTTATGATTAAAGTAGACTACATTATCTTCACTGTTAACACATTTTATTATACTCGTATTTGACAAAAGAGGATGACCTGTTCCATCATATGCTATTACAGAAAGATTCAATTTACTACCAGAAAATATTGATAATTGTTGTTGTTCAACAAGACTAACATTCAGAAATGCCACTCCAGATTGTATACTAGTAGCACAGTTATCAGACGTATAGTTCCAGTTATTCCAACATAATGTCCTGTTAATGCTAGATAGTGTCACGCTGGTAGTATTTGATAGCAGTGGCCACCAACATGATGACAAAGATGTAGCATATACAGCATTTGGTTTATGAGGTTTTTCATATTGGTATGAATGACAGTTAAACACAGCAGCATATATATTAATCACTTTATTAAGAGAGAAAACTAGTTTAGTTTCCCACTCATCAGGGTGAATATCTGGGTCATAATAAACAATAAAGCAAACACTGTGTTGAAAATAACTAGATATTTGTCTGCTACAAAAACCAGAGTATATTGCTCCTCCTTGAGTATTAGCTGTGTTGTTACTAAATGTTAACTTTGTCTCATTATAAAGTACAATATAACTACAATCATACAGAGCAATAGCTCCACCATATGACCAGTTGTTACCAGTAAATCTCATTTCAGTACTAGGATTTATAGTGATTACACTTCCATGTACTTCAATGGCAGATGCTTTGTTATCATTAAATATATTGATACCACTAAACGATATAGGTACACTATTGGAATATAGAGTACCAGAACAAGGCAGAGTAGCTAAAGTATATTCTGCATCAATATTGTCACAAACAGGTGTATTATCAGTGAAAGTACAATTTGTTAAAGTAAAAACATGTTGATTCAAGTCAATTCCATTGGTAAAGTAACAAGCTGATCCAAGGTATGCTGTGTTTGTAGTAAAGTTTACTTCACTTATATAAACGTTTATAGTTGAAGTTGTTTCAATTGAAAGTCCACCACCAACAATGCCAATATTTCTCAATACACTACTCTGAAATAATTCGACATAGTTCACTAATTGTTTAAAGACATTGGCATACACTTCTATCTTGCCTCCTCCTCCTCCTCTGTCCTCAATAAAACCGACTTCATCAATGTTAGTGTTACTATTATTAGCAACAGTCATATGACCAATTTCAACACTGTTATTACTAACATCGTCATAGTAACCTATGAAGAAACCACCTCCATGATCAGCTTGGTTACCAACTAGCATGTTGTAGTTCATGATAATCTTGCTATTACTAGCCTGACCTTTAAAGATAACAGACACTCCTCCTCCTCTACCAAGCACATAACTATCTCTACCTTGGTTACTTAGTCTATAGTAATGAGATAACAAAGACCCTCCTTGAGCCATATTGAAAGTAAAATTACAATTGATAATGTTATATAAACTGTCATTGTTATCATCTACTGGTGAAGGGCCCTTTTCAGGACAATTCCGTTCGTTCTCTGGATTGCAATATGACCATTCTATTTGTAATCCACCTCCTCCATATAATATTCCAACTCCATTCTCCTTGAATACACACCCAGATATTGTTACATTACCTGCTGTATTGTATATAGTAAGACCAGTACCATTAGATGACTCAATCACTACATCTACTATATGTACATTTTGACAATATAACATGTACATTGCCACTTGGAACATCAAGAGTTCAAACGATTGTGAAGACAAGTTCCTACTAGTACTGACCTGAATGCCTCCACAACCATGGAGGGTGAGGGACTGGAAGATAATGTTGGCAGACCACAAGAAAGACAGACCAGTAAGTGAACTACATTTAATGACTACTCTCTGTTGCTCACCTGGACTGTCTGGTACTATACCAATAAATGCTACCTGAGATTTCTTTGTCACTTGTGTCTCTCGTCCATACTCCAGTGTATAGATACCAGGAGTAATGTAGATGACAGTGGAGTTATTTTGTAGTCCTTTCAGTGCTAGGTTAATGGAAGCACATGGTGTGTGTTGTCCATTAGTCCAACAAGTGGTATCATTGATCCCAGTAGTAGTGCTAACATAGATCTTATGTTCCCAGTTGATGGAAAGAACAATTTGACATAATAGAATATTGAGAAAGAAAACCAAGCAAAACATCATCACTTGTATCCTTAACAAAGTAATAAAGTAAACATAATAACCAAAACCACAAAATTAAAGACTGCATACTTACTGTTTGTCTGTACATATACAACAGATTTTGGCTCAATGCCCAAGTTGCTTAATGCAAGTGGAATATCACAAACTCTGACATTTATTATTGGAAATGTTGATATAATATTTGCATGGGTATATAGGCTGTGAATTCCATAGTGAATATTTTAATGCAAGTGGAATATCAGAAATGCAAGTGGAATATCACAAAGTGCAAGTGGAATATCACAAACTCTGACATTTATTATTGGAAATGTTGATATAATATTTGGGTATATAGGCTGTGAATTCCATAGTGAATATTTTCACAGACCTCATGTATAAGTACACTCATGTCACTGGACAAAGGTTGTACATACTGTTTTGCTTGTTATGGCCAGATAACGAACTCCATAGCCATGTTCTAAGCCATTTGTTAATTAACATGATTTCAATCACTTTTCTACTTTAAAACTGGTGAACTGATGTCCACGTCTATGAGCACACGCCTTCTTTGAGCTAGTAGTCAGCTATGATTAAAGTAAATTTTAGGATTACTTTATCATTTTTGTTCCTTTGTGATGATAGTAAATGTGCAACAAGTGGTCCAAAATACAGTGAATTTGGACAAAGAATGAACAACTGCTTTAACAATTCCAGTTGTAATGACATACCAAACTTTAGATCCTTCTAACCACGAGTCTCTAATATATACTGGTGGTACCAATTAATGGTGAAAAAAGTAAGCAGTTACTTTATAAGTTTGTCCATCATACTTGTAATTTGTTTGGGTTAATAACCATCGAATACAATAAACTAAAAGACCCTCAAATACATTGAAGGACAGAAAAGAGAATATTAGCATGAGGTCTGAAAGCTGACAACTGAGCATGCCCTTCACAACTAGTCTTACATTTACAACATAACTATAATCGTAACTAACCATAATTTAACAACTACTACAGTACTAAACACAATTATTATCCTTCAGAATCTAATTGTGGGCAACTCTGTACATACTAGGAAACTGTATATACCTTCAATATGTCCTGACATACTAGCAACAATGCAGTTAGTTTGATATCTGAGCAGTGGTTTATTCACTAGATAAAATGTATTTATCTAATTGAACTAAAAGTCAATTTCAATAGTGTTTAGTAATAGATTCATCCTGTTTTTGCCTGCTTTTATAATCACTGTTATTTTAATATTATATTCAATATCTTTACAGTGTGACCTTTCCACCAATCAATGTAGTCACATGACACAATTGACCAATCAAAACAATCATGACAGTCACATGAATGATATGACCAGGTAGGAAATGTAAATGAACATATACATATTTTTAGGGAATAGACATTCATTAATGATATAACCTCAATAATTCCAGAAACTACCAACTTGAACTGTCCATCATTTCTGCAAACAATATATTTCAGCTGAGACTGTCTCAAAGGAGAGGGGCAAAGGCATAACTTTGGCCATCTCCGTACCTACTAGTCAACTCCAATACACTATAGTAATGATCATATTACTGCTTATTATAATCAAAACAGTACTCTATTATATATGTAGTGATAGTGACAACTGCTGGCTCAGTAATACTGATAGAATGCACCTCAAGGGGTCTAAGAATTTTCCTGGGGGGATCTGGCAAGAAAAAGTGAGTTCTCCCTCTCTAATTTGAAATTGAACTGCATAATTGCATGATGATATAAGTTGTCATGATCAGGGAAATAATCATAATAATATTAATTATTATTATTTTTTTTATGAACAGTTGGACTACTCACCATTCAGATGGATGGTTCAAAGTAAAATATAGAGTTGATTTTTAATTATATTGCGTTGTGACAATTGCATACTATTTTCTAAGGGAATTGCATGGGAACATTCCTCTACCAACTAGATCAGTCAGAACAGTTCCTTATCCACAGGTTTGCCTTAGTACTCTTCTGAGTGGCTACCAGTGAGTTCCATACATGACTGTTCCACAGATTATAACACCATAATTATTTTATCATCCTATGCTAATTATAATGCCAATGCCAGGTGATCAAAGTATATCTGTTTATTGCATTTGGTTACTCTGATGTCCTCTTGGTTCCTTCCCTTTTTGCTAGATATTGTATGAATATTGAACAGATCCATCCAATTACTGGGACAAGGACTCAATTCTATAATGTCATTATTACAGTCGTGGTCACTATGATATGGTCATCACTGTCATGCTGCCATATCAGTGAAACTATGCATAAACTTTCTTTTGAATTTTAATATTTCGATTATATTTTTTACAAAAATCTAATAGAATTTTATCTGTGTATTTAATATTGCCAAATAAATTAATTGCGGGGAAACATGTAAAGACATTTTCTGTTAGGGCGTGGTTTAAATCTCTGGTCACGCCTTCAAAATTCGTTCTAGCAAATAGAGAGTAAATGTAAGTCATCATTATAATCGAGCAGCTGTTGAAACTACACCCATTATAAAGCGAAATTGACTATTCTATCGTCAAGAACTGAAAAGAATTATACTGTGGCACCGGCTGCCATCATATCAGTGTGTCAATAAAGAGCAGTCAATATGTATTGTCTACAATGGATGTTACCCATTTTGTTTATCCCCAAATCTCCTTGTGCTCTGATTGTTCAGGATCAGATGATGGTAATTTTACTCTATCTGTTAGCATTCTTTATCGAGAGACGGCCGTGTGTGTTGTGTATACTGGTATTTATGGTGGCCATTATTGTAATCTGTTCCAGTGGACTAGGTCATCTGATAGTGTGTGAATGGTCAACGTCAATGTTCTTCACAACAATGTGTTCAGATAATGACATCTGATTTAAAAATTCTGTATAATTTCAAGTCTAACCTGTTTAATGAGTATCCCCTCTTGTTATTAAGTTCAATTACAATAGAAGAGGGACTTTTTTCAACATGTAATTAAATGGATCACATAATTATAATAGTTATCTTTGTTATTAATTATAATGATGTAAAATTTTTCAACTACAATCATAGACTCTAATTACGTCTATGATCGAATTAATTATGTCAAATAAATTTGTGTTCAATAACAATACGTCTATCCTTGAATCTTTACCAATTTCTATATTTTAATGAATTTTTCATTATCAAAACAATATTGAACTAACATGTTAAATTAAACACACACACAAGTATCAATCATGTCAGTTGTTCTTGTTACCACTACCTACACAATACTTCATTATACAATAAGTAAACACACTCAATAATAATAGGAACACTACCATTATAAGAGGTACTGATAATAGCCATATAACAAGTAGTAACAAAAAGAGATAAGTAATAGTATAATATGATCCAAAGACCCTTAAATTGATACGTGGAGGATGTTCCTCTTGGATGGGGGGTGTTCCCCTGCTTACTCTAGAAGTGGGAGTACTAGGTATATCTGTACTAGGCATAGGATGAGCATGGCTTGGTGGGGGAGAGGCTAAAAGTTGTAAAAGGAGTTTGTGTATGATGCGGTTGCTTGATCCAATTGTTGCTAGTTGAGTTGAAAACTAGAAAAGATAACAATAATCAGGAAGGTGGAGATCTAAATGTAAAGTTATCATGTCATGAAATGATGTAACTCTATTACTGTATCCAAGCCCCACCCCTAAATATCCCAGCATGACTATAATTAATATAGTGAATAGAAATATTATACTTTATTTCACGACAGGTAACATAATATGCCAACTTAAGTACAATGACCAGTTCAATTTTTTTTAGTAAATGCTTAGTTGCGCTATTAATGGTTATGGTTTTTTAATGTTGTCAAAGAAAGTAAAGTCTTTAAGTATTTTATAAAGAAATACACAATATATAATAGCTTTGTATAAAACCCAAGATATAGAGGAAGATGAAATGGTTATTAATTAGATTTAAATAATACATAATATTATTATTACCTTGTTATTGAGATAACAGGATAGTTTGTATAGGGATCTCACTAACATAGCATTCTCGTATGTTCTGATCGGCTGTAAAACAGGATCACCTAGTGTCCTGATACGTGACTTTGAACACATTCTTATCCCAGTCAATACCTAGTAAATGGATTGATACAACAATTAGATGGATGGAAAATGGATTGATGCAACAAGACATTACAATAAACATACAATTAAATGTATCTACTAAATTTAACAACTATCATAAATTCAGTTTAGTCTGTGTTAACTTTAGCAATTCAAATTTCTCTCAATAAATTGTGAAATTAAAAGTTTGGCATTAACAAATTTAATAGATAAAGGTAAATATTATTTGAATACATTCACTCTAATTCTTGTAATTCTATGTTTGACATGTAATAGTAGAAGACAACAAAGGCATATCAATGGATGGACAACTACAATCAACACGTACTTGTTCCTTCCCTCGAGGTGTCAACTGGCAGCTTCCAGGTTCATATTCTGCTTCAATAGAGGAAGGAGGTGTGGCTGCATAGACGTGGCCAACATAGCCACTAAGATGAGAGGATGATGGCGAGGGAGGAGGGTGTAGTAAAGGACTACCGTCAGCAGGTGTAAATGGTGGAAGATGACTAGGACCTGGTAGCTAAGGGGATATATGATATAATAAAACTAGTACATTTCTTTTACTTTAAAGAACGTTCTGAGATTATTTTCAGCAGATTCTAAAGAATTTAGTAGTTTTTTGGGATCAACCTGTTGTGGTTGTTGGTAAAACTCAGGTTCTTCATCAAATAAATTATGCCATAATGATGACAGCCATGCCCTATAGTAACAAGCAAAATGTAACATAACAACTGTCTCTGTGTCTGCCTCTTATCATCTAATTATATATATATATATATATCCATTTATATCAGTCTATATCTATCCTTATATCAGTCTGATATAGATAGATATAAACTGATGTAGTCTATATCTATCTATAGTGTGATTATATTGACTTTGGACCTCATTAAAAAGCAGTGTCATTATACATGGAATGTGAAGTGAGCTATTTATAATCTAATCAATATTGATTAATGATAACAATATAACTTGTAAATTAGTTGAAATAATTAAAAAGAGATAAAGTATTAAGTGCTAGACCAGCTATAATATCAATGTAATAGCCCTCAAGGTGTGATATTTTAAGGTATGCCATTGACATTGTATGGAGTTTTTAGTTCAATACCATCCCTACTTGCAATGAAGCTGATTCTCTTGCAAAAAATTCACTTCAGCACGCACAATACATAAACATCCCATATCATTATTTCATAAGATGACAAAATTATTTATGTTCCTTAGGGTCCAAAGTCAGTGCACACATACTATAGATACAGACTATGTAAATACAGAATGATATAGACTAGTGGATATAGACTAGTGGATATAGACTAGTGGATGTAGACTAGCGGATATAGACTAGTGGATATAGACTAGTGGATATAAACTAGTGGATGTAGACTAGTGGATGTAGACTAGTGGATGTAGACTAGTGGATGTAGACTAGACTAGTGGATGTAGACTAGTGGATGTAGACTAGTTGATGTAGACTAGTAGATATAGACTAGTGGATATCTATCTATATCTATCTATGTCTGCTCACCATTTCCCAGATGTAGTGGTCCCAGAATCAGACTGATTAGTAGTATGGGACTGAGACTTAGCTAAAAGCTGAGATTGTGCCTGTTGTATATTACCTAATAAAATCTGTAACTGAAGACAATTTATCATATCACACAACAAGTCACTGTATATTCTCTTACTACTTCAAGAGTTGATGGATCAAATAATGGTTGATACTGAACCATAGAACCCTCCAATAGCTCAAATATACTCTTAAGAGAGGACATATCAGAAGGAGAAGAAGGCGGAGAGATATTGTGACGAATATAACCAGTAGTTGAATCATAGTTTAGAATATCTTCACCTAAACAGAGAATAGAATAAACGTTATTATTGGGAGAGTCTACCATTACATGGTATGTAACCACACACACACACACACACACACACTACAAGTCTTGTTCCATTACATGGTATGTAACTACACACACACACACACACACACACACACTACAAGTCTTGTTTCTATAATGAAGAAAGGATTGGAAAGTAAACGAATCACACACACACACACACATACACCTCAATTGTCAAACACCTGTGCATAATGATCTTATAAGCATTTTACCTCCATTTTGTACCTAATAATTATTACATGCTATTTTTAATAAGTATAGTTTTACTAGCTTTCACAAGAGACACTACTCAATTACATTTTCACAATGTAATTTTAACAATACATTATACATAATCTACAATGAATATGACTTGATTCTATTTCCTCTCCTCTCTTTATCAATGTCTGAACACAATTACAAACATACCTGCACTAATGTAGTCACAGAGACCTGGTTGAGAGAAAACCTACATAAGAATACATTGTATATCATTCCATAATATAATGGTGCTATATAAACTGACCTTTGATACTCTAAAGATAAAAGTCACACCAATATTAGAGGTAAAGTCAAGTTGAAAAGATCGATTGAGAAATGCAAGATAAAGAGATGTGTAGAAAGGAAAGTTCTCCATGACATATCTTTTCCTAAAGTATAAGAAAGAATTATTAACTTGAGACAATAGTATTTTATTACAAAATTTGTATAGTCAAAAACAACCATACTGATATTATCCAATGGTCCACATTATTTCAGCCTGGTAAGCACAACATGCCAGACAGTCCTAAAAATGTAGGTACTGTACCATTTTTTATGAAGTGTTTCAAAAATGTCTCTGTTCTCTGACGAAGGTTTCATTGGATCTGTGTATCGCCAAGGTTGAATATAAGTTAACCATAACTCAAGTACCTGTATGAGAGAGAGAGAGAGAGAGAGAGAGAGAGAGAGAGAGAGAGAGAGAGAGAGAGAGAGAGAGAGAGAGAGAGAGAGAGAGAGAGAGCAGGGCAGGAGGGGTGGAAATTATATCCATTCTTACATCAACTTACAAATCGAAAATTGTCATCCAGAGGCCAATGCTGAAAGGCATAGCGAATGAATTGATATACTTGTTTCTGAAGAAATAGTGTCACAACAGAACTGTAGCAAAAAAACAAACAAAATATAATAATTACATTATAATAGATGTATCCTTATGTGTCTGTAAAATAGTACCAATTTAAAAATTTATGCAAGTTTTAAAACAAATTTTGAGTATTAGACTCAAATCAAATAAATCTTATAACTCAATTGTTTAATGTTGAGATTGTAGGTACATAAAATCATAATGTCTTACTTTCTTAAAGATTCTGTAATAGATGTGAGGACAGAAAAAGGGGATAGAGATGGAGAGGATGATGACGGATGTGAAGTACCATTTGAAAAATACAATATATGTTTTGTTAACATTCGAATAAAACGAATATGCTCTTGAGAACAAACACCAGTCTGACAATATTAAGTAGAAAAGGGTTAAAAATAAATTACTCATCTATACCTGGGCATGTGATAAAAAGCTACCATGTGATAAATCATGTGACACTTGATTCAACCAGAACTCCACTAGTGTCTAAAAATTGAATACATGTAATATAAATAAAGTTGAAGTCTATCATAGAAGGTGACATGGTCTTGTGCATTAACAGATCATTAGTATAATTCCTTAGCAGACAATAACCACTTTAATTGAAGTATACCATATAATTACAATGACCAATAATACACTGCAAGTTTGTCTTTTGTTAAGTTCTTGCTCATTTGCCTTTACATTTTATGGCATGTTTTGTTCAATTTAAAAGTATTTTTGCAAAACATTGACAAATCAAAATTGCATTAACAGGTTAACACGATCCATAACTTGACAAAATAACAAATAGACTTAATGTAAGTGAGGAGATCTTACTACTGACAAACTTTTAATTTCATTAATACACTTAAATTAGACTATATTCCTAAGTTTCAAGAGTTTCCACAATATGCTATATAGTATTATCATGTGTTATTGTCTTGTCATACAATGTACAAACCAGTGATCATTAAATCATATTGCCACAACTGTTATCAATAATCATAAACATATCCATCTCCTGTTTCATGCAACCAGACTCTGCTAGTCAGTGAGTCCAAGTAAACTTTTACAGATAAATAATCACATAAAGAATTACATATATACCTGTAGAAACAGTTCTGTTTGTACAGATCCAAGGTCAGTTTGAGGTAGTGGTGTAGCAGAGTTGGCATAAACTCCACCTCTAGACACAGACATTGGAGTAATACTACCACCATATCCATTGAGTTTGAGGAGACCCAAAGGGGTGTGGCTTTGAGAGGGTGACATTGGGGATTGAACTAAAAAACAAAACAGTTTTTCCGATATAATTGTCATCATCCATCTATCCATCCATCTATTTTGGTTTAGAAGTTAACGTAAATTGTTTAAGAGTTAACAAACAAGATATTGACTACAAACAATGAAATAAACAAATTATTAACAATTGTTTCATAGAACATAGTCTGAATATTGTATTTATTACATGAAGTTACAACAAGTATGTTGAAGAATATAAAAAAATGTTGTGAAATGGTTTATACAAATAGAAAGCTTCACAGAAAGACAATAAGCAAAGCAAAAGAAGGTAGCATTATAAAAACAGCAGTGCAGATCACAAAGACCTCAAGATCAACAACTATCATAGCTCATCTTCAATCTCTCATACAACTATCAAGATGGCAGCAAGCATTTTGGACGAACTCATAAAGTCCTAAAATCTATTGGACCTATTCTACTAACAGATATCAAGAAATACCTTGAAGAACAAATAAAGGCTTTGAAAAGAGTTTAAAATGATTTACACAAGCCAAAGTTAATAATAATAAAATGTCTAAGTGTTTCAACTATGCTTTAACACACTCTGAAAAGTTTGGTAAGCTCTCCTTCACTTTGTCTATAAATAGACCATAAGGACTTAGGACTCTTCTACTAGAAGTGATTGACTATTTTAAATATGATTGTTGAATACTGGAAAAACTTATCTTGTTTGTTTCATTTCAGCATATTTATCCCTACATTTTTTGTTCATGAAATTTTTTTATTACTTATAAATAATAATTTTATAGGAATATTAATAAAATATCTTAATAAATTGCCTGATTTGGCAAATTCCTCTAATTTTTACAAGCAAGCAAGTTGTCTACAGTCCTTCATTCCATATCTATAATGTCACTGTCAAATAGTCCTTCATTCCATATCTATAATGTCACTGTCAAATAGTCCTTCATTCCATATCTATAATGTCATTGTCAAATAGTCCTTCATTCCATATCTATAATGTCGCTGTCAAATAACCATCCCTTACATATCTATTTGATGACTACCGGTATTTGATAGTGATAATGTAGATATGTATCTGTGTTAACCAGGTGGTTAATAGTATCAATTTTCTATCACCAAGCATGTGTAATATGCTAGGCAGTACTATAATCATTTTGGACCATGTGTTAATTCTCTCTCTATTTATATAATTATATATAATATATACTGTATATCCTTGATTAAACACCCGGGCATTTGTTTCATCACAACATCCTTGACCAGTTGTTTATTCAAAGTAGGTGTTTATTTATCTCAAAAATTCTCCACAATTAACTGAGACATCACTCACACTTGCAACTGAATAGTAAAATGTGATAATGTGTCGGCAAATGATAACACAAGTTTCCAACAATATCTCTGACAATACCCAGACCAGATGTTTATTCTGGTAAGGCATTTATTTATATAACCATGATGCTTACTCCCGGTGTTGATTCAAGGAAGGCATTTGAGCAAATACAGTATACAGGTATGTTTGTTTTTATCGTTTATTGTATTGTTATATGCAATGATCAAATTGACAAATGAAAGTAACTGCATCCTTTACAACTGATACATAGTAAACAATGAATTTATTAACCCTAACTGCAAGTGCTATGACAGTGTGCGACTGGTCATGCTTGAAGCTTCTCACTAGCTTGTCTCTTTGTCCACATTTCTAGAATTCTATAACTACATGTATAGCCTTCTATAGACACTGCTGCTAATAATACAATCTTTGTAGCTCTAGTCAGTGTTTCACTGTAAAGTCAACATCTTCCAAAACAATTATAGGATGAATTTTTAATTATAATCTTATTAGTATTATATATCATCTCATTATTTACTACCTTGTTGTTGTAGTGGACGTCCGGGACTGCTGGGTGCTGATGGAGATTGATGATACTTAGTAGATCCCCTAGGAGATATCCCTATTCCCATACTACCTGGATTAGGAATGAGTCCACTTGGAGGTAGAAAATATAACAGGTAGGAATCAAGAAGACAACTGTAAAGACAATCTTGTAAGGGAGCCCAGGGTACTTGAGACTGCAACGGATAAATAAAAATGGTGAGAGAACAGCAGATAAATAATACAAAGTGGACTCAAGGGTGAGATAGCTTAAAGCTAGGAAGTAAACTAGAGAGGGTGCTACTGGAGTTTAATACAACACTATTATCTAAAAGAGTCTTGTTCTAAACATTCAGTTTTTAAACACACTTGATTGACTGAAATCTTGACAAACATTGACTTACCAGTGATGAGTTGTTCTGTATATAGATAATGTAGTAAGCAAAATGAAAGAAGTAGTATTCAAACGCAGCTAGGAGTGATAGTTAAGGGTTAAAAATTATATGGACTCTTAAGAGAATAAATTAGTCAACATTAAAGGAATATAGCAGCTGTTATAATTATGATCAGCTGACCAACCAACCATCCTGACAATTTATTGAAAATCTAATCTACACTTTGATCTTAATATATGCCTACAATAGCTATAGTGGTATTAATTAACTGTTTAACACAATGTATAATTTAATAAGCTATAGTTTTTACCCTTTAAAATAAATTGTCAGGGCTGTTTTTAAATGGTTAGTCCATTTAAAACAGGCTTAAGTTTTTAGGTCTTAATGTATACAACAAAAGTCAGTAAAACTCAGTATATTAAGGATACAGAGATAGACATGGTCAAGTGCTCCTTGATTAGTTCCCAGTGACAACCGGACTTTTCCTTGATAGAATGGCGGTATGTTCCCTTCTAGCAAGGCCTGCTGACTGGGATTCTGTGAAATATCAGAAGAAAACTAACAAGAGAGCTAACAATAGTATGATAACATGAATACTTATAGGACATATGCCCTGTCCCTTGCTGGTATTAATGAATAAAGAGTTAATAATAATAATAAATAATTATAAAGAGAAAATGTTGTTTTATATCACAGATATTAATATAATAGTGTTTGTATAATATGTACAATTGCTAAAGATATTAAATCATCCTCTTGAAAGCGATTTCAATACTTTTTGCCGATAGACAAATGGATGGACAAAACCAAATGCTTAACTCTGCTATGATCATTTCATGGGGTGGGGCAATTATAATAACAAATCTGTTGAAACTTGTATATATTTTATCTATCAAATCATCTCTATAGCTTATCTATCAAATCATCTCTATAGCTTATCTATCAAATCATCTCTATAGCTTATCTATCAAATCATCTGTATAGCTTATCTATCAAATCATCTGTATAGCTTATCTATCAAATCATCTCTATAGCTTATCTATCAAATCATCTGTATAGCTTATCTATCAAATCATCTCTATAGCTTATCTATCAAATCATCTCTATAGCTTATCTATCAAATCATCTGTCTGTTTTTAAGTCTGTCATTCATACCTATCCATCCATTCATCCACCAGTCTGTCCATCTATCCATTCATCCATCCATCTTTCAAACCAACTCACTGGTAGACATTTTATAGGAAATTCATATAAAAATCCTCCATCATCTAGTTTTGTTATCAATTTGAACATGTCCCCTGTAGGACACAAAAAACCATATCCAGCATTGTATTCAGTCTGATGTTGAGTACGATGACATATTTTAAGTTGCCATCCAATACTTCCATCATATCCAAAAATAGATGATAATAAACGTGGAAATATTTGATGAAGGTCCTAAAGAGAAAGGAAGAGGAGAGACATGCTTACATTAGTGTCAATTACATGTTAAATCTTTTTGCACATTGAAGATGTGTTTACCCTTCATAACAGATATATTTTGCACTGATAACAACGCTAATCAGTGGTGTAGCTAAGTTATAACATGTCAAGGTAATTAGAGACTGAGTGTTATGTTTAAACTAGCAAATCAAGTCTTTCTTAAGCAAATCTGGCTGTTTCACAAGACCTTTTCACCTGTAAAACTAGGAAGTCTTTATAAGAGTACACAGACTACATTGTAGTTGCATTGAAACTATTATCAAGGCTCAATCAAATCAAATAATTGACCACTCCCTCATGAATAATTAATTAGATTAAGGTACACAATTTTATACTATAAGTAAACCACACCCCTAAACATTCCTAAACACTAACACATAGTCATCACTAAAAGCAAAATATAATTTAATTTATATTTTTTGCATGACATGATACACTATCCCATAATGTAGTCTTGTGACCCAAAGTGCTGGAACAGCTTTAACATCACCTTGTTCACGACATACTCTGTGCTGTGTTCCAATCAGACTGTAGAACATTCAAATGTCAGCCACCCCCACAAATCAAGATGGATCTTTCTATTCATTCATGTTAAAATTCTGAGGCTATCTTATTTTAATGAAATATAGCAATAGCTATCTTTTCTTGTTCTAGTACACACAGTTAAGGTAATATTCATAAACAAACCAGGTGAAGACATTAATAATTACATTCCTCTAAAATAAGCAGATGCTAAGGCTGTTTCCAGAACCTTCCCTACTTTGGGTTTAGTCTGGCTACCATGATTGAGGATCTGATTTGTTAAAAGTCGACACAAGGTTAACAAGAATATAATCATCTTAAGATTATTTTGATAGTACTACTGTTGCTGTAAGGGACAAAGATTATTGCACACTTTGAGTAGTAAAGAATTGGTAGAAACTATGGAACCACTCAAAGACAATTCTCAAGTAACAAAGCTCAGAAGCTTCAATCAGTCACACAACTCACACCCAATTCAAAGCACTTGTAGTTACTATATGTGGGTTAATTTTATTGGTCCCTCTTGAAAGTCACATACAACAATACAATAAAAAGTTGAAAATAAACATTTAACATGTGGTCCAAAACAATCTTAGGATTACCTGGCATGTCAAGCAAATTATGGATTTTTAAAGAACATACAATCTCAAATGTCTTATACATAATAGCTGTGTATAAATCTGTAAGTATTATGTGAGCATACAGAAACCTACTTTTAATGGAGCTCTGTTTATTTGCTGCTTGTAATAAAAACTTTGTTGAGTAATTGGTGAAGAGACTGGTTGTTGTTTAGAGGAGAAGGAAGGCTAAATTGAGAGATAAAATTGATATTAAGTCAAATATCTACTTACAGAGAAAGAAAATTTGAATGGTGACGCTGAAGAGCCTTGAGCACTCTGGGTTTGCATGTTCCACATTTGTGGGTGTGGTTTTTGACTTAGAACATCCCCTCATAATAATTATTATAACAACACGCTTCATACCACCCACGTGTCAGGAAATGGATAGAGCTGCCCCCCCTGGCTTCTTTAGGAGGATTTGTGCTGCTCAACAATCTGTGATTCATTACTGCTGCCTTCATAACATAGCTACAGATCACTACAATGTATATGATCCGTGATCACGGCTATCTATCGATATTTGTACTTTGTTTGTTAAACAACTTCGTGTTTATATCGAGTACAAAAGGGACAAGATATATTTGCAGTGAGTTTATTAAAGTTATATTTGACTGAATGGTTTGATTGATATGAATTAGTGGGAATGGATGAGAAGATGTATGGATCATTAGATGAATTTATTTATAGAGCAGTTGTATTGATAAAATCTGGATGGATGAATGGATTGTTGTAGTCTCATGTAGCCAGATGTATGAGAAAGGTACATGTGAGGAGACTACTATGGATCAAGTTTACATGCTGGAATTTTGAGTATAACAAAAATCACATAAAGGGGAGTGTGTCAATACTTGCATATCACAGCTAACAAGGAAAAAATAATAAATGCTATAGTAACAGGCTCTCCTTGGCTTCATGAAAGTAAACCTAGAATTCTTCTTATTTTCATTATTGCTAGCTAGAATTCTTCTTATTTTCATTATTGCTAGCTAGAATTCATCTTACTTTCATTATTGCTAGCTGCTTCAAAAACATTATTACTTCGTTGTTCTATATTAGTTTCCAAAGATGTACTTTTCCTGTTCAGCTGACCAGTGGCCATGCTACACTAAGATAGTTGCTGTTCTAATTTTCAGTTGACTATAATATACACAAACTATATTGACATTTATTACCAAATTACATAAACTATTATTTAGGATGGACAAATGGATGGATAGGTTACAGGCAATGGATAAATGAAATCTGATCTGTTAATAAATTGAGTGATGTCATGTGAAAAATTATTGTCACTTCAGCTCTTAAACAAGTTTCCAAAAGGAAGTTACCAAATAATTAATTTGATAGGGAAAACACTCTTACTAAATAAGGCGGCATTACAAAGTGTTTTATAATAAGGGTATTCCTTGTTTCTATTGTTTCTATAACAATTATTCTACATAAGTGTAAAAGTTCACAAGGTCATATAAATTTATTATTACAATAGGTAATTTCCCTGCATACCAATAGATGCTACAATACATGATAATACTTTCCTGTTGTTTATCAGGACAGGATATGTCCTGATAAGAAGTGCATATGACATGTAGTCCTAGTATGTATTCAGTGTACAGCTTTACATTGTGTAGACATCCAATAGCTTTGATATAATAATTTTGGAAATGTGCATAGGTTTTGACGTCATCAGCAGTCTTGATAACGTAATGTGTTAACTAATTCACTCTATGTTGAGTAGCTAGAATGTAGCCATATAAATTCTGAGTATGATGAAGTAAGAAATCTTTCAAATGCTATTTGATGGTTTCACTATTGGTATATAGTCACAAACTGAAACCTCATGGAGGTAGAGTTATTGCTAGCCAGTGGTTTTCATAATAGTGTTAAGAATCTATTATGTAGTCATGTTAATAGTATTACTATAAATTCTTGAGAATATAGCCATATATAAATTAGGAAAATTAAAAGATTATGTTCTCAAACTTATGTAAAAATAATCATATTATGAAAATGGTAAATATCATAATTTTGAATACTTGAATGATTCCTTACAACAACATGCACATGTGTGTGTGTGTGTGTATGACCTGATAAGGGACCACTTCTGGCAAAACATTTGACCAGATTTGTCAAAAGGGACCACTGTTAAAACATCTCAAAACAGTTTTGTATACATAGAGTTGGTATGTATCCACAGACACTGTATGTATACAAAAATGTTTTTGAAGTATTTTAACAGTAGTCCCTTTTCACAAATTAGGTCACAAATATTTTGGCAGAAATGGTCCCTTATTGCAAAACAGGTCATACACACACATACACACATAACTTACCAATCACTCCATTTGTTTGTATGTTCTTATATTGTGACAATGCACTAGTAAAACTGCTAAGAAAGTCACTTGTTTAATTGTTAAATGGGTAATTACAGGATTGTGTTTCTTGTTTATAGATATATCTAGTAATAATTCAACCATTACTAACTGTACGTTCACCAATCGAGACACTACACTTTATCTCAACTGTTCTGACTATCTTAATGGAAGATGGTTTAAAAATAGCTCAGACAGTCAAGTTTGTCAGAGCTCATTGTGCTCCATTGCCAATTTGGGTTATGTAGAGGCTAGTGGAATCTATTACTGTCAGACTGGAACATCATCTGGAAGATATTATGTAAATGTCAACATAAGAAGTAAGAGAAGAACTAATATTGCTGTGCTTTATTTATTTGTGATAGTTTAGCTTTCATTCATGTATTTGCTAATCCTTTCTTTCATCCATCTACTTATCCATTAATCCATCCATCTGTTCATTTATCCATCCATTTATCTGTTCATTTATCAATCCATTTATCTGTTCATTTATCAATCCATTTATCTGTTCATTTATCAATCCATTCATCTGTTCATTTATCAGTCCATTTATCTGTTCATTTATCCATCCATCCATCTGTTCATTTATCAATCCATTCATCTGTTCATTTATCAATCCATTCATCTGTTCATTTATCCATCCATTTATCTGTTCATTTATCCATCCATCCATCCATTCATCCATCTATTCATTCATCCATCCATCATTCATCCATCCATCCATCTATTCATTCATCCATCCATCCATCACTCATCCATCCATCATTCATCCATCCATCTATTCATTCATCCATCCATCCATCATTCATCCATCCATCTATTCATCGATCCATTCATTCATTCATCCATCTTATTAAAGATCAAAAAATGAACATTACTATAGTTTGTAGTAGTAGCTATAGTACTAGAATAACTTAAAAGCAATTGAAACAATGAGTATTTTTTGTTATTTTAGCTCCACCAGAGTATCTGCCAATTGATGATTCTCTTCAGTGTGATGGTCAAGTGTGTTATTATCCTGAGAAATATGTAGAAAACGGAAAAGAAGATTTTCGTCAAATCAATATTACAGTCAAGGTAAGATATGTTGTACACAGCAACTTATTAATTTTGCCAGTTAATTTTCTTTGTTGAAGTTTGCTAGCAAACACATAACTTTAGGACAATTCTAAGTCAATCCCATTTAAAAAAACATCAAAAATAATTAAATTAAATATGATACTATGGAACTCTTTTATAGTATAACTTCTGTATTTCAGCATACTTGTTATTTACTATATTAGTACTGTTTTCAATAGTTTCACTTCCATACCAGAAAACCAATATATGAAGTTGATCTTAGATATTGTGTATTTGTGTTAACCTATAATGTAATGTTTTGTAGAGTTTAATTTATATAGGATCAGCCTTTCTGTAGTATTGTACTTGTTCTAACATCAAATCTTGTTATTTGTTCAACAAGAACCTCTCTTTTAAACTAATACAGTAATACAAGAAAGGACAAGAGCTTTTCTGAATATTAAGTGTGACTTTTAATTTAGTGAGCCATGTAAGAGAGGTTCTGCCAAACATGATTATTTTCTGACAACAAAACTATATGGTATGTTCTTCTTATAGGTAACTGGTGTAGGTCCATTCAATGTTACGTGGTATCACAACACTACATCTAAGAATGCTTGTACTGATACCAGTGGTAATGGTCCTGATGATTCCATTAAATGTATAAAAATAGTCGTCAATGAGAAGGAGACTATTTTTGTAAGTACAAATGATATTGTTAGAAACTAATTAATAACTAAGTCCATTGTATGTAAAGTAACTCTTCATGATCATTCTATTACAAATTGTTAATTGTAACAACTAAAGTAAACATCCTGTATTTACAATTAGAGCATTTAAAATTATATTTATAATTATCTTTAAAATACATTAGATTTGTTAGTACAAGCTGAAGCAAGTTCTTTGACTATCTGTTCTAACTTTTAGTAGTATACATAAGCATAATTGATTTGTGGTTAATAGTGTAGGTTAGATTTGTATGGTTTGTGGTGTGTCTACAATCATAGTAACGTTATATTGCAAATATATGGTAATATATGTGTACAGTAGCAAAGTTCAAAGTTCATTTGTGTTTGAGAGTACTTGTTTTATTGTGTGATTGTTATAAATATTTGCCTTTATCGCTGTTTAATATTATAATTTAAATCTCACTCTGTACATCTTTATAATCTAAATCATTTAGAACTTTATTAAATGATCTTTAAACTCATTATTGACCTCTACAAGAACTAATTTAACCCTGAAGCAACTCAAACATAATCAGCCTAACACTATTGTATGTACTCATGTATTTATAGGTAAATTAGTCACCGTGTACAGGTCAATAATGTAAGCTAGAGGATCTAACTAATGAAACTTCATCTGTGGAGTAGGAAGAGGGGGGGGGCAGCTGCCCCTCCCAATATTGAAGCTGGAGAGGCATTGCTCCCAATACTTACAGTTCAGCATGTATGCATAGTGCTGTTACATTTAAACAAAACTAAATAAAAGTGCTGAATTCATCTTGTTAGAATTAAGAAATTCCATGACTCGGTCATGATTAAATCATTGTACACTCCTGCATATTCATAGAGAAACTGACTGAAAATCTAAGCTTACCAGATATTGCTGAAGAATTCATCAAATGTAATGATAGAAGAATAAACCTTTTTTGGACATATATAATTTAATTTAATTGATTAAATATCGATTTTGTTTTGTGAATCATTTTGGGCTGTTCCCCCAATAAAATTTTCCTTCCTATCCCACTGTTCATAGGCGGCTGAGGGTGGGGGTGAAGGGGGTTAATGCCCCCCCCCCCCAACTTTTACATAGAGTAACTCATTTTGCATTCTAACATTTATTACTAGTAGACCTGCAAGAACTTGCCAAGGAGTTTGTTCAAAAAAATGATGAATGAAGAAAATATTTTGGTGCATTTTAATTCTCATTTTTAAAATGTATGCTTTTCATGTGAAACTGTTTACATATATGTTCAGCCCCCCCCCCCCCCCCCCCTCCCAACTTTTTTGAGCTTCCTCTACCTATGCTGTTCATATAATGTATGTAACATCATGTTTGTATTACTCAAATGTTTGCAGTATCAATCACTTTGGAAAGATTTGGTATAATTAAATAGTTCTCAAAATAATCTTTATTTATATATAACTGAAGTTAGAAAGCTAGATAAAACTTAGCACAAGTTTACATAAGCCAAGGACAGGCATTCCAATTTCTAGTTCCTATTTCTTCCATGCACCTTTACGTGTTTGACAATTCTAATTAATGACCCAGTTGATGAATGATGAGTTCCAATTCCTTATTCCATTCTTGGTATGTGCACCATTTCTAAATTTTTATTAGATTTTTCTTGTTACTTAATAAAATGTGGAGCATGAGTACCACAAAGCTATCTCTTAAAGTCGAGTGTAGTGAGATGTTTCCAGTTAAGTCGGGTTCCTGATTTTGGTTGTATATTGTAATGTCCACCCTCGGCTTCCATACCACCTGGGTTGTTAATTGGAATTTTCAAAATATGTTAAGGTGCACAGAAGTAATAAAAATAGGAATTGGAACGTTTGTCCTCAGCTTCTGTACAAGTCTGTAACAAAGCTTAAAAATTATTCATCATGTGTCGTGGTATTGGTGGAGGAGATAATTAACTGCAATACTTTGTTGTTGGTAACTGATTGGATTAATTTATCAGCCTCTAAATTCACATAAAACATTGCACATATAAAATTATACATGTCCTGTAGCGCATGGTCCAAAATGATCTTAGTAGCACCTGACACATGAAATATGTCAGGTGGAAAAATTGTCAACTTTTTAGACTTTCATTTTTGATTGATTTGTCAAACACTCTTTCTCTGATCAATATGTAAATAGTTCATTGACTCCTTCTGTTAAATGTAGCTACTATATTCAGTTTTAATGTGTTAATAACAAATTATTTTTCATTTATTAGAAACTTATTAGGTCTAACATTCTAGCCAAGTACAAGACCTCGGTATCAGGATTTTATATTTCAAATGTTTCTAATCCATATGGCTCAAATATATCACATACGTTCGTACAAATAAGATGTAAGTATCACTACTGTTATTTTCTACATGAAACAGTGAATACTCGGAGAGTGTCCTTGATATAAATGTGTCCTCAGTACAGAGGTTGAATAACAATATTATGTTAGTAGAACAAAATGGTCTTAATAGAATGGGTGTCCTTCATATTAGAGTTATTTATATTCACTATGTGGACAACTTATCACTTGTTCAATGTATAAGATATTTGTTGCTTCATTGTATCGATTTAATTTAAAGTGTTCTACTCAGTATTGGCAACTGAACACACAGTGTATTGCTAAACTGTAGCATATAAATTTGTATATAAAAAATATCGTGATTTATTGTGTGGTTAAGATAATTAACAATTGAAACATCAAGTAGCTTTGACTGATCAATTCATCTTTCTAGGTTCAGAAGGCCCTAGGAATGTTGAGCGAAAACAACCCAACATCAGTCCAATGAATAAAACATTGCACAGAGGACATAAAGCCTCTTTTGAATGCTCTGGCTACATGAATGGAAATAATCAGATCGGTATTTGTTATCTTAACAAAGGTGACAATATTACATCTGTCTTTTCTGACATGAAGAAATTCAACGACAGTTGTGCTATGTGTTTTAATGACGATGACGAGGAATGCGAATATCAGATACCTAATAAACCATTATGGACAGTACGTCGATTTAGAATTGGAGATTACTGCGAAAATCTCCATGCTGTTCGATTAGATATTGAAAATGTACATGGTTCTGATTCAGGACATTATTATTGTATATATCGTTTTAATAATTATGATGAACATGGCGTATTTGGAGAATACAATATTGAGGTTACTGGGTTGTCTGCATTAGCGATAGCCAGTATCACTGTTGGTCTTGTTGTGGTATGTGTGCTTTTGTTGGTTTCTATGGTGACTGTTGTTGTGAAATATAAAAGAAGAAAGAAGAAAAAGGAAGAGAGGTGTTTTAAGTCAGTTAGTGATGTAACTGAAGATAGTGGATGTGTTGCAGGTAAATAGACATTTGTTGGTTATACAAAACTTTTATATTGACTCTTTTTATGTAAATTTCAATGCATGTAACTTTGGAAAGGTTTCTTGTCCTATCTCTTTTTCTTGCTTATTGATATGACTACTATTCTTAGTAAAGTTTTTTGGTAGAATTTAAAAGAAATGTGAAAGTTGTAATGAAAGTGTGTTATGTGGTTAGCTAATTAATAAGGGACTAGTCACCAATATGATGAAAGTAATTTATCTCTAACAATTCCTATTGTAAAACTTACTCCACTCCTTGGATGAGATGGAGAACCCTTTGAATATGATTGATCAAAAAATGTTCTGGT
Organism: Xestospongia muta; assembly: GCA_963693285.1. Lineage (NCBI taxonomy): Eukaryota > Metazoa > Porifera > Demospongiae > Haplosclerida > Petrosiidae > Xestospongia > Xestospongia muta. The sequence goes on from OY848924.1 coordinate 5,888,803, forward strand.
TAAAACTGAAGACAAGATCAACCTCTATAGTGCTATAGTTACTAATAACATGTACCAACTAAAGTGTAAATATCATTCCTATCTTGTTGTATTACAGATGATGATAAATCATTATCGGAAATAAGTTCTATACACCAAGGACTTCTAGAACAAGAAAGACGAGTTTATGGTGAGTAAATAGACACACACACACACACACACACCACAGAGATTATTTGTCTTTCAATTTTTTACTGTTTTTTCTTTCGTTTATAGGTTCCATTTCACGTAAGTCCACATGTATTATATTGTTATCACTTCCATCCCATCCATTATAATTAGCTAGTTACTTTTCAATTACTACCAAGTTGTATTAATTGTATATTTTATTCTACAGATATCCATTTAGACCCAAACAGAAATTCCGAACAAATGAAAGTATAAATTGTTTAACGTCTTTTGTTTCACACTTTGTAAAATAAGTATATTTAATTTTAACAGAATAAATAAAATTAATTACTTAACATTGTGCTAACTTCATTACAAACCCAGAGATAACTAACTATAAGAGAGTCAATGATATTTTATAGAGAGTGCATACAAAATATTATGTGGAGATCAATAGAGGAAGTATTATGTTACCATGTAAATTCTTATTAGCAACATAGCAGTTTATAGGATACATCATAACCAATATCCCAGACACTGAACTTTCCCAAACTGTCCTAAACATAGTAGCGCCTACTTGGGAATGACCCGGTTTGTGCATTGAATTCTTTGTATCGGACTAATATTAACTGTCCCGACAGTTTACTTCATATTTTAGAAATATTTTTATTTACTTGTATATAAGGTAATTAGGTCAAAGGTCAGTCCACTAGTCTGTTTAAACCCTTGCCATAGAGAATATAAAGACGGATCCTTCCAAACACTTCTCACTGAATACTGAATACAACTATGGCAGAAACGACGACCATATTGACAAGAATTACACTTTCTCTTCTTGCCTTAACTGCAACCCTTCTTTTTACTTCTGGATCCTTGTTTGCCAGAGGTTATTCTAAAATGAAATTCTGTCCTTTATTTTATACTGATACTGATGTATATCCCCGTGATAGCTTCTGTCTTTTCTCAATATGGAGTGAAGGACTTTCTGGAGTAGCTCTGATCATTGTAATAATTCTATTTGTAATAAAGAGATATAGTACTTCAATAAAAGAGTAAGTCTTTTCTAACAGAATTTATAATTGTGTTATAGTTAATTTCATGTATGCAATTTATGTCTGATCATAAATCACGACACTCAATTAATACACAGGAGCACTACTCTTAGGGCAATTTTTTGGATTATAAAATTTATTATTCTTGTGATCACTACTGGACTAACTCTAACAGCTGCAGTGATTCTCAGTTCAGGATGGGGAATAACAACAACGTAAGTCTCTCAATAAATGCTAGCATTACTTATAAACTTGATACATCTTTTTTAGAAAACTTAATATTGATCGCAATGGAGCCTTCTTTGAAATTACTGCATCTATAGTAAGTATTAACATCTACTACGAAAGCAATAGTATTATATTCAAATGTTCATGAATTAATATAATATTTGATATTTTTCCTGTCTTCTTTCAGGTATTTTCATGCCTCTCTGTAGTAACAATTATTCTAGGCTTCATCAGTGCTATAATATTGGCAATCAAAGAGTAAATGCCCACATCATCAAAACTTTAAGTATAAATCTATCTTAATATAAAGTTGAAGTGTAATTTTTGTATTCCTGTGCTATTTATTACAAAAGTTTAACTATATTGATGATAAAGTTTTGTTTAATATATGCTTTTATTGAAATTTATTATATTTAATTAACTTTTTTATGAATATCTATTACTTGTCATAAAAGTATATATTGAAAAGCAAGGTGTACAGACAATGTGTAATGTAAAAATTACAAGTATACATAATATTAATAGACAAATGTCAAATTGTTGAGTCAATATTGGGTTCGTGGATTGCAAACGAGGTCATGAACCACACTTTGTCCCAAATATGTAATTATCATTGAATGAATGTCTCCCAAGAGACATTAATATACCACATTAGGCAAATGTTGTATGATTAATGATTATGGATTACAATACTATTTTAATCAGTCACATATGTATTCTTCTATAAGTGTAGTATATAATTACAGCATATCACAGACAGTAGTATCTATACAATATTGGATTCATGGACCAACCACACTTTGTCCCTAAAATGTATCACTGAATTAATGAAATTATTTTTAAATTCAAATAATTAATATTGTATTAATTGGTTGTATTAATACAGGTATATGTCAGTATTCGAATGCATATAATGTTATAGATGTAATAATTGGCTATGTATCCTGTGCTTATATCTGATGAGATTCTAAATGATCTTGTATATCAGACACAGGACAGGTGTTGAAAGATTCAATTAATTACAACATGAATGAATGGATGAATGAATTAATAGATAGATTGATAAATGGATAGATGGATAGATGGATGAATGGATAGATGAATAGATAGATAGATAGATGAATGGATAGATGGATGAATGGATAGATGAATGGATAAATGGATGAATGGGTAGGTGAATGGATAGATGGATGAATGGGTAGGTGAATGGATAGGTAAATGGATAGATGGATGAATGGATAGATGAATAGATAGATGGATGAATGGATAGGTGAATAGATAGATAGATAGATGAATGGATAGATGAATGGATAAATGGATGAATGGGTAGGTGAATGGATAGATGGATGAATGGGTAGGTGAATGGATAGGTAAATGGATAGATGGATGAATGGATAGATGAATGGATAGATGGATGAATGGATAGGTGAATGGATAGATGGATGAATGGATAGATAGATGAATGGATAGATGAATAGATAGATAGATAGATGAATGGATAGATGGATGAATGGATAGATGAATAGATAGATAGATAGATGAATGGATAGATGGATGAATGGATAGATGAATGGATAAATGGATGAATGGGTAGGTGAATGGATAGATGGATGAATGGGTAGGTGAATGGATAGGTAAATGGATAGATGGATGAATGGATAGATGAATGGATAGATGGATGAATGGATAGGTGAATGGATAGATGGATGAATGGATAGATAGATGAATGGATAGATGAATAGATAGATAGATAGATGAATGGATAGATGGATGAATGGATAGATGAATAGATAGATAGATAGATGAATGGGTAGATGGATGAATGGATAGATGAATGGATAGATAGATGAATGGATAAATGAATGGATAAATGAATGGATAGATGGATGAATGGATAAATGAATGGATAGATGAATGGATAGATAGATGGATATATGGATGAATAGATAGATATATGAATGGATAGATGGATGGATGGATAAATGAGTAGATAGGTGAATGGATAGATAGATGGATATGTGGATGAATGGATAGATGAATGGATAGATAGATGAATGGATAGATGGATGAATGGATAGATGAATGGATAGATAGATGAATGGATAGATGGATGAATGGATAGATGAATGGATAGATGGATGAATGGATAAATTAATGGATAGATGAATGGATAGATAGATAGAAATATGGATGAATAGATAGATATATGAATGGATAGATGGATGGATGGATAAATGAGTGGATAGGTGAATGGATAGATGGATGAATGGATAGATGAATAGATAGATAGATGAATGGATAGATGAATGGATAGATAGATGAATGGATAGATGGATGAATGGATAGATGAATGGATAGATGAATGGATAGATGAATGGATAGATAGATGAATGGATAGATGGATGGATGGATAAATGAGTGGATAGGTAAATGGATAGATGGATGAATGGATAGATGAATAGATAAATAGATGAATGGATAGATGAATGGATAGATAGATGAATGGATAGATGGATGAATGGATAGATGAATGGATAGATAGATGAATGGATAGATGGATGAATGGATAGATGAATGGATAGATGGATGAATGGATAAATTAATGGATAGATGAATGGATAGATAGATAGAAATATGGATGAATAGATAGATATATGAATGGATAGATGGATGGATGGATAAATGAGTGGATAGGTGAATGGATAGATGGATGAATGGATAGATGAATGGATAGATAGATAGAAATATGGATGAATAGATAGATATATGAATGGATAGATGGATGGATGGATAAATGAATGGATAGGTGAATGGATAGATGGATGAATGGATAGATGAATAGATAGATAGATGAATGGATAGATGAATGGATAGATGAATGGATAGATAGATGAATGGATAGATAGATGAATGGATAGATAGATGAATGGATAGATGGATGAATAGAGGAATGAATTAATGGAGTGATAAATAAATAGATAGTGTATGGATCAGTAAATGGATGGATAGACAGATATTGTAATGGATAGATGATTGAATTGAAAGAGATGATATTATTCTGTTAATAATATATTACTCATTATACTATATTCATGTATTTAATTAACTTCATAGTCTGTTAGTTATGTCTTCTGTATTGTCTGGAAATATTATATGAATAGATTTGACTGTGTCCCAAACTCATAACTGAGTTCACAGAGTTCATCCTAAAACCCTTTCACTATATAAATATATTGTTTGTTATAAATACATCAATATATAGAGCAGATTAGGTCATAATTACTATGACATAATGCAATCAATAACGAAGAGTGGATGTTGTCTAGACTTGATGTGACTGAAATGTGACAACAAGTATGTTTATAACAAATATGAACTTTCTATTTGATTTTCAGACACTATATCAAAGAGAGTATATTTATGGCTTTATCATATCAGTTGTTGGTTATTTTATTGTGTCTATAAAAGCATGGTAAATTGTTTCCACTTTGCCTGTACTCATTTCACCTACACCATTACCTAAGTATACCTGCCTACACCATTACCTAAGTATCACTTTGCCTACACCATTACTTAAGTATCACTTTGCCTACACCATTACCTAAGTATCACTTTGCCTACACATTACATAAGTATCACTTTGCCTACACCATTACCTAAGTATCACTTTGCCTACACGATTACCTAAGTATCACTTTGCCTACACCATTACCTAAGTATCACTTTGCCTACACCATTACCTAAGTATCACTTTGCCTACACCATTACCTAAGTATCACTTTGCCTATGCCATTACCTGAGTATCACTTTGCCTACTGGTTTTGTCATTTTGACTACACAACTAAACCCCAAACCCTAAACCCTACAAACCAAGAGAATATGAACTGTAGGCAAAGTGAGAAGCATCCATAATGAGAAGACGGAGCTCCATCAACTGTGTCAGCTAGTCTATAGGAGAGTTGTATATTTCACATGTCTCATTATTAACATAACAGCATCTAAAATTGGAGCATTGCTTAGATCCATTAAAGAATGTTGGTTTAGGAGCATATCTTGAAGTGCTATGTATGTTGTATATGTTAGTTGATACTTAGCAATATGTGTACAATAATAACTTAATTCAAGAGACAGTGGGTGTACATAAGACTATAATATGTTAATATTTTCATACTAATTACTTGAGTGTCAAGTCTCCTCTATATACCGGTACTCATTTCTGCTATTTATAATTTTCAAAAAATTAAATTAAATTTCTTGTTTGTTCTATAATGAAAAAACAATAACTTTCTTTTAAAATATGAAGCAAGTTAAATCAAATTGTTATCACACACACACACACACACAGAAAATAGTAAAATGTCAATGACATCATAGAAATTGTTAAAATATATAGTAATATAATATTACTATAATATTATTATATAATGCTTTAGTCTAAACACACATGTATCATAATAATGTCATGAAAATGGACTATGCAAAACATTGTTGAAAATACAATTAAGAAATTGTAGTTTATGGGAATGCTTTAGGATCATCTCTCGGTGAAGGGGACAAGTCTGACTCATCGTAGTCAGTAACAACTATTTGGGCAACAGATTCAGTGTGATCTTTATTGTCAATTTCACTTGAGAGACTTAGTCTTTTTTCACATTCATCTGTTGGTGTAATCAAATGTTCCTGGACAACACCAGAGAAAGTGACCGCTTGTCCTCCATTTTGTTCTGAAGTCTACAGTACAATAAGAAATGAGTGAGCTATCAGGACTTACCAGTGTCCTAGAATAGCTACCATTAATAAGCTCTAGACTAGCTACCATTAATAAGCTCTAGACAGTGACCTAGGACAGTTACTAATAGTATGCTCTAAACTAGTGAAGATCACGGCATACCACATTATCCTAGAATAGCTACCATTAGAATTTAGCAAGCACAATGACTTAAAACAGCTACTATTAGTAAGCTTTAAACATTAGTGATGTAAGATAACAACAATTGTAACCACTACATTGGTAACAAACATATTTTGTAGTAAAACAAACCTCTTTCAATTCAAGGCGAGATCTCAGTTCCTGAATTTGTGATTCCAAACTAGCAATACGATCTTTATCAGTGACAACATTAATAGCTCCTCCTTTGCCTATTTCAATAGTAGACATTTGCAATGATTTGTCAAAAATGTTTTCTCCCGTTGGATCTCTATATAGATTAATCATCTGTTATAAAAAAGAGGTCAATATAATGATAGATGAATGACACACACACCTTTGGTATAAAAATAACAGCAAGCACAACAGTAGCAGCCACAATTAAGCCACCACAATAAAGAGTCTCATATATGTTCTGAAAATTAGTCAACGAAAAGGAGACTATTACCAACTCAGCCAACACGATACTAGTGATATAAATTATAGCTGCTACTTCTTTTGAGTCATTGAGAATTTTGATGCGAACTTTTCGTGTTTGTATGGCCAAAATGAGAGCGATAATGTGTAGAGCACTCATGTATACATAGAGCAAAATTAGCCAGGCAATTGATGTGGAATGGAAACATTTGTAGATAAAGTAATTCTGTGTAATGCCTCGATTCTATTGTAGAGAAGTATGATGTCATTATAGCAACAAAGTATTGTCATAAATACTAACTGTATATATTGTATAAGTAGCTTTAAACATTTTCATAAAATAGGAATTTAATTATTCGTGAAGTTATTACACATTTAATTTAAGACCATGTACACAAATGTTCAGTGCTCTCTCTATTTATTTCACCACTTGTGTTTCATTTAAAAACTTAACTATATTTTAGAAATAAATGGCATGAATTACCGAAGTGGCAGAATCGAGAGTAGACTAAGTGAAAGTTTGGTATGTTACAAGCTCTGAACTACAAAGAGTCAAGTTATATAACAAGATAAAAAGATTAAAAGTATTTTAACTTCTCTATGTTCCACACTCTCTTACTAACATGATAATTCTACTACTACATAGATAGTAAAGCATGTGCTAGCAATAGCACTGTGTATGTAAACAATTACATCTGGATGAGAAGAAGTCTCGCTGTCATCGTCAATGTAGGCATTAGGTCGTGTAGCTGGAATGCCCAACCCAACCACCAAGATCAATATCATACCAGATGTTATGAGAAGTATCATTAACACAAGATGACGATCTGTAAGACTCTAAATAAAAATGAACATAGATGAATAAGAATTAAGGAATTTAGAAAAATGAATTGAAATGTGATAAACAAATTAAAACAATATTATTGTACAAAATGTATATAATATCTTTATAGATGAAAAATTGTGGACTGTCTATAATGGTGTCCTTACAGACTAGAACAAGTGTCTTAAATTGTTCTTAATGCAGAGTTTCTTTTACGATAGGCTCCATTAAAAATAATATTTGAGAGGACATACCTTTTTGTTGGGTGAAGGACTATGAAATATATAATATACTCTCCACATTTTAGCTAGTATTGTACCAAATGCCAACGTATATCCAGTAAAACCAACAAACATAGATATCTAAAAGAAAGTATATATACATCAATAAAACATGACATAAAAATGGTTTTATCATTATCATGCAGTTGCTGTACATGTAGATATACATACAGAGTATTAATAATGTTTCAATGTAGAATCAGTATTGGACTTAATGCATTTTTGTCTGATGATAAAACATCAGTCATACGTTGTAAAAATCTTGTCCTTTTGTGGATAGCTTTAGATGCAAAATAAAAATACTCAAGGGATTTGCTTGAGTTTCTGGATATTCGATTTGATATACTACATATACGCTAACACAGAGTTCAATAAATCATTGACATAGTACTATAATGCTAACACAGAGTTCAATAAATCATTGACATAGTACTATAATGCTAACACAAAGTTCAATAAATCATTGACATAGTACTATAATGCTAACTGAGAATCTAGCAGATCATTGATATAGTAAAATTATGTTAACACAGACTTAAGCAGATCATTAAAAACACACTCTATTTTATTAAGTGATATGTTTTTATCTTACCCCACAAAAAAGTGATCTGATGAGCTGATAGTTTTCATCTTTACCATAGGGATAGACTCTGAAAAACACTGATAAATACACCATACCACTACCAGCTATTATAAAAAAATTAAGGTAAGGACTAGTTAGACGAATGACTCTAAGAGAGAGAGAGAGAGAGAGAGAGAGAGAGAGAGAGAGAGAGAGAGAGAGAGAGAGAGAGAGAGAGAGAGAGAGAGAGAGAGAGAGAGAGAGAGAGAGAGAGAGAGAGAGAGAGAGAGAGAGAGAGAGAGAGAGAGAGAGAGAGAGAGAGAGAGAGAGAGAGAGAGAGAGAGAGAGAGAGAGAGAGAGAGAGAGAGAGAGAGAGATCCCAATTACTTATATACTCATAATAAATGAATCATACTTTTTATTTCTAAAAATGATTGTGAACACAAGACACACAACACAAAAGATCAATCCAGCAAAAGCACATACATAAGCACAAGCAATCAATCCAATATGGAATGGAGAAATGTTCTCTGCTGGTTTGCCATCAGGAGGTATACCATCTAACATGTGTGACAAGAGAACAGATACATAAATGAGACTACACAAATAGATTGCTAAGTCAAAATGACTGTAAAAATAAATAAATGAATGACTAATTGAACAACTTGATCAATTAGTACATACTAGACAACATACCTGGGAATACTGTACTGTTACTTTCACCTCTCAGATATGTATAGTTCAAATATGATCCACCATTCCATCTGGCTATCTGTATTAATTTACCTAGAGATATGAGAGTGTAGTGAACCATTGTAGCTTGAATTATTATTAATTATAAAATTGTTTAAATAATGAAAGATCAAACTAACCTGATCTGTATTGATAAATTCTTACAGGAGATGACAAACGTGTCCCATTTGTGTCAAACCTAACATATCCCTATTTTAAAAATAATACAGTCCATCCATATGACAATATATATGTCCATCCATCCATCCATTCATCCATCCACTCATCCATCCCTCTATTCTTACAGTCAGTCCTTCAAAATTAGTCTTGGCTAGTTCAGATCGTATCAAACAAGCAGTAGTACTATTACTATAGTCCCAATCTTCTAATGGAGTAATTATTCCATTACCATAAGATGTACAACCAGTACTATCATTTTGAGCTTTTCTTCGCAATGCTCTATCTAATGCTAAAGCCAGAGTCCATGTAGCATCATAGGCTATGTGTGCCACATAGGTCTCATTGTATTCTGGATAGTTCAATACTTCTTTTCTATATAGCTCAAAAAACTTGTTGTAAGACTAGGGGCCAGGGGAGGAAGAAAGAGTGGGAGAGGAGGGGAGGGAGATAGAAAAAGAGCAGGAGAGAGGAGAGAAAAGACAAGAGCAAGAAAGGAAGGGAGGGAGGGAGTGATGTAGGAGGAGAGGAGAAAAGAGAGTGAGTGAGGTAAACAACAAGAAGCAAGTATTTAAAAGAGACTTTTATAATCCACAGGTATTTTTATGTAAATTAACATATATTATATAAAAGATATTCATTATCCAGTAAGCTAGAATGAAAGTACTTACGATATTTCCAATTACAGGTTTGTTCACAGCTTCATTGATGGGATATTGTTGAATGGCTATAGATCCTTCAATGACTGCATCCATTTCATCTATACTACAATCAAATGTATCAACAAGATCTGTCTCTCTCCACCATTCAGAATCATACCAACCAAATACAATCCAACGATAATATTTTCCATATAAACCTTTTCGGTAGGCCTGTATAGGTGGTAAATGGAATAATATAGTGCACAATGATACAAGTACATAGTATTCAATGAGTTAGGTCTTTTCATTGAGTTTTTAACAACATGTCTACATTTATGTGATTGAACTTGAAAAAACCATGTTTATTGATCTTCCTTTTTATAGTTTACTTGTCAATCCATCCATCTATCCATCCATCCATCTATTAATCCATCAATCCATCCATCCATCCATCCATCATCAATCCATCTATTAATTTATCGATCCATCCATCCATCATCAATCCATCTATTAATTTATCAATCCATCCATCCGTCAATCCATCTACCTATCCTCCATCCATCATCAATCCATCTATTAATCCGTCAATCCATCCATCCATCCATCATCAATCCATCTATTAATCTATCAATCCATCTATCTATCCATCAATCCATCTATTAATCCATCAATCCATCCATCTATCCATCCATCATCAATCCATCTATTTCAATCCATCTACCTATCCATCCATCGATCAATCCATTTATGTATCTATCAATCCATCTATCCATCCATCTATTTATTCCTTTGGTAAACAAATAGTCCATCTATCTACCTAAGTTATATAGGGAGTTTCTCAAATACTGATATGGTCAACAGATGACAACATGATAATGCTTGTTAGGACACAAAATATGTGTGATAAGAGTGTGTGTATGTATTCTGTGGACTTACAGCACATATGGCTTGTCTGGCTTTGTTTTCATACATGTTCAAGAAGAATACCCTAGCATTCTCAGCCTGCACAAGAAAGAGAACTTGTGATGGGTGTGTGTGTGGTGAGAGAGAGAGAGAGAGAGAGAGAGAGAGAGAGAGAGAGAGAGAGAGAGAGAGAGAGATATTCACACTTACAAATATCCCATTCAGAGTAGCAGGGTCTTCAGTACTTTCAAATTGAAAAGAGTCAAGTACTGTAATGTTAACTGCTTTCAGGAGCTCTGATAGTTGCATCTCACTCTAATAATACATTAAAGGATAGAAATATTAAGTCATTTTTCTAGTTAAGAGTATAGAGTGAAAGCTAAATTCTAGTATTTTTTACAAGGTCATAATAGTCTATTCTTTTTTCCCAGTTGTGGTAGCACAACTTTCAAGGACTATGTACAGCATATACATGACAATAAAGAAGATAAGCATTTAGACAGAGAATTACAACATTGGAGCTCCACATTAGAGTAGGACAACACTTACTCCAGTAAATAAACTCTCTTTTTGGGTGACCACACCAACTTGTGTCCATCCATAATATTGTATAGTTGCTGCTACAGCAGGAATGTAGTTCTCTTCAGAAGGATAGAGTTGAAAGTAATTGGGAAACCTCTTTCGATTCTTTAAAACTCCAGCTGATGATCCATAGGATACCTATACACAAAAATAACATCAAAGGTGCATGCCATCTCAATGGAGCATTAAAATAGATGTGATGTGGTCATTTAAAGTGCCAATCCCATAACATTAGTATGTGAATATGTCACTAAAAGGAACACTATCTAAACAACACTATCTAAACAAATATACTACAAGAATGAAATTCAGACATAATGTCTATTTAAATATACATACCATAATTATGTTCTCTTCAAAATAAACACAAGATATTTAACAATAATTTAACAATTGACAATATAATCAAGTCAGCTACAAATAAATAATTTACATGATTGAATTTGTCTTGTTAAGAAATATTACTGTTTGGTATACACATTGTGGTATATTTCTCTTTTCCTGTTCCCTGTTAGAAGTAGTTTTCTTTAGTATTATTAGTTTATGATCTATAGCTCTATTGTTTGTTTATGTATTCAAATAATGTCACTTGTTAAAGAAATATCAAATAATTGATTTGATTTCAATTTCCATTACAAATCATCAAGTCTTAAAGAAACCATTACTTCAAAATGAATTAGTAAATATAACCTGTTATTATCTATACAATAAAATAAAATTAACTTACTATACAAACAATTGATATTAACTATCATATTCTTAGAAGTTAAAATTGTTTGTTGACAGCATGCACTGAAATTTTGATAGAGGACTGTAAAAACAGTAAAAATATATACTACAACTGAAAAATGACAAATAACTAGTTACAAGATAAACTTATAATGAAAACTAAGTCAATTAGTGTGTGTGTATGTCTCCATAATATCATACTAGTAAACAAGTTAGAGAGCAATAAAATTATACGTACACACACATAATGTGTTTACGAGCTTGTTACTCACACACAGACAGACAGACATGGATACACATACACACAAACAACAGCTGCTCCGATATAATGGGGTCATAATATTGAAATCATATTTCTTCAATTTGGCCATAGTGGTTACTATGCCTCATGAACAATAGAGTAATGACAAACTATTAACATTTCTGAGAATACACTAAACTAGATTATTAGTTTAGTTCTTCAGATAATGGTCACAAGATATTTCAAATGATATTATTATGTTGTTGTAGTAAAAGACCCTGTTTACTCAGCTATGACACACACACCCACACACACACACACACACACACACACACACACACACACACACCAAACAAGCAATAGCTGCTCCGATATAAGGGATCATAATATTTAAAACACACATCAGTTTTCATGTTGGCCATTAGTCTATAAACAACAGTTATAATAACACCATTTATGTGTTATAGAATGCATCACTCAGTAAATTTATTCTTAGCATACTAATTTATAACGTAAAATGTGTAAACAGAAGACAAGTCTATTATTATATCACATAATTTGAAGTCACTAACTAGTTAATTAAATCATTTCATTCAACACTGTCACTGGTACATGTGACCTCGTCAGTATAATAACATACCACTGACCTCCATTCACCACTCTATAATATAAGTACTGTAGCATAATTGTTCAAGTATATATATCTTATAATGAATTTATAGCAAATACCTTTTGAATAGATGTGTTGGTTCTATAGAACACATACAAACTTCCTAGCAGGTTTATATTTAAAAATATTAAAACTGAGAACTTAATGGCATAATAGCAGGTTCATATGGATCTGATGACAGACAAACTTTTCAGTTCTGTCATTTTTGATAGGTCCATAACCTCCCAGTGTGAGTTTTATAGAATGTTCACTGACCACATGCTATATTATGGAGCAATAGTGGCAGGTTAGTATGAACCTAATGATAAGTTACATCAGATATATCATGATTCGTCAATCTTTATGTGTTATATAAACCTTCCAACTCAGGATTTCGTAAAAGATATCACACTTTGGGATTACAGTTCTCAGGTTATAGGTTTTCATTGGCAGGTTTATATAATGCATACAAACCTTTAAACCATGACACACACACACACACACACACACACACACACATTTGTTGTCTATTTCAACAAAAATGTACTAAAGTAAATACTTGTCTGTAAAACAAGCATGCAAGTACAACTTAGAAAAAGAAAGAGGTACAAGGCTACTTGCATAAGTATCATACCAGACATTCCCTAAACCTAAGGTGAACCACACATACATCCTATATTAGACTAATCAACATCAGCAATTATCTACTTAACATGAGCAACAAAACATCTAACGACACAACACAAAATACAATTAAAGCTTAACCTAGTTCAATCTCAGCTCAATTCCATGAAAACCTCTTATACAAGCATCATAAAGTCATTTTACAATCCTGAATACTACTGTTAAGCTGACCAATACTTAGCTGCAGTTATAAGAGTGGTATTAGGTAAGTGAGAGTGAATACTACTGTTAAGCTTACCAATACTTAGCCACAGTTATAAGAGTGGTATTAGGTAAGTGAGAGTGAATACTACTGTTAAGCTTACCAATACTTAGCCACAGTTATAAGAGTGGTATTAGGTAAGTGAGAGTGAATACTACTGTTAAGCTTACCAATACTTAGCCACAGTTATAAGAGTGGTATTAGGTAAGTGAGAGTGAATACTACTGTTAAGCTTACCAATACTTAGCCACAGTTATAAGAGTGGTATTAGGTAAGTGAGAGTGAATACTACTGTTAAGCTTACCAATACTTAGCCACAGTTATAAGAGTGGTATTAGGTAAGTGAGAGGTCTCAGAACATTTGTACTTTGCCAAGCTTTCATTATTAGAATGATAATACATTGTCCTTTGGTTTGGGGATGATTTAAAGAAGATGCATTGTGATAATAGATGCTTTGAGAGTTATTGCAAGGTCAGTTAATTGAATCCATTTGCAAAGACTTTAAACAATACCACATATGCTGTACTATGTTCTCTACATAATTAAATTATGATCTCATTAGTGGTTACTATATTGATAAACTATATATCAACAATAGAGTGACATTTTTGAGTACATTCTTAGACTAGATTATTAGTTTAAATATTGATCATATGAGAATTAAAATGATAATATTATGTTGTTGTAGCAACTGAATGTGTTTACTCAACTATAAAATGTGCACACACACACACACACTTACATGTGGAGGTGTATACACATACCCCATTAATTTAGTAGTAAAGAGGCTGTTATGTTGTTCAGACAATTGTTTGTGATTAAATCAGTGTTTTAAAATTATTCTAAAAATAGTAACAGTAATGTGTGTTGTGCAAAAGCAGTCTTTAGAGTTTATAATACACATAGAGTTAAACTAGATATATTTTATAAACCCGCTAAACCTGTTTAACAACCTCAGTGATCGGTTATGGTAAATAGTTGCTTCAGGTGCAGCACCTGTCTATCACAACTAATTAATTGAATTCTTTTCCTATTGTGGTAATCCAATAAACACATAACCTACTAAATCTGGCAAGCAAACATCAGTGATTCTTAAGGAAATAGTTGTTTTAATGCTGGCGTGGCTCCATATCACATATCACAACTAATTAATTGAATTCTTTACCTGTTGTAGTAACTCAATGAATATGTATTTGAAGTAAACCTGTGAGTAGTTATTGTATCTAAAATTAATGTCAGCAATATGTAGAAAAAAACTAGATTGTGATAGAACAAGGGTCAGCATTAAAATTATAGATCATGTCAATGCAAGTACATTCTATTTACATGTTACAAATAAACAGGTAGTATGTGAAATGTTAATTGTCAATAAATGTTGACAACAACAAGACAACTGCAATACTAACTTTAGCTATATCAACTATTGAAACTAGATATTTATATTGAACAACCAGACTGTCTTATGGAGTGAATCCTTTTCCAAGAAAATGAGCTGATTGACGCCAGTTATCAAAGTGGTTAGGTACATTAACAAGGAAAAACACCAATAGCATCATTAAACACACAACTTTGTGTAATATTGTTTGCCATCTCCCACTTAGATCAACTGTAACATCTTCACACAAAATAGCTTGAGTAAGTTGTATTATTTCATCTCATTTTCATTGTAAGCTTTTTTCTAACTCAAGACTGTTTGAATTATTATTTACTAGTTATCTATGCAGCTATACAATCAAGTACATTTAAATATTGCATTTTTTTACCAGGTCAACATAAAATTACGCATAATGTAATCATGCAATAGTCACAATACATACCTGAGAGAGACCCCAAAAGTGACTTAGCTCAGCTACAGGTTCGGTGGCCACAGAACAGCCGGAACCAATAACAGCTATAAATTTTCGACAAGGATCGTTTATTCTTTTGATGAATCTTGTTAAGGAAACTGTTCTCTCACACTGTTGATAAAATGGACAGAAAGAAAGTACAGGCACTTAATGATGGTGACAAGAATGATGAGTAGGTCATGATCATAACTTTGTTTCCACCACCTTATTTTGTTCAGACTAACAATACTAAAGATACAAAACAAACGCCTTTTTTTTAAAGAAAAAACTATTTTCTCTACTTAACTTGTTTTCTTAGAAGCCAAGAGAGAATTTTATAAGACAATAGGGGCGATAAGGTTATTAATACTGTTATTACAAATACACACTTCTAACAAAAGGATTACAATTTAAAAGATAAGGTCATTATTACAATAGATTTTAGTTGATAGACTTTCAGTCTACATGCATGTTGTAATTTAAAAAACAATTTAAATTAATACTGCTAAGTATTAGTGTTTTACTATTAAAGTTTATATATAAAATAATTATTATCAATCTGGTAGAAATTTAATAACAAACCCATTAATTTTATTGTATTAATATAAAAAACAAAGCTTTCCTCCTTTTATTTAAAAATAATAGTACGTAACCTACACCTACTTAAATTACCAGAACAATTCAGCTCACTCCTGAGCAACATTGCTGTTTGTCTAGTCTTACCTGGGAGTCAACAACACGAGTGTGATTTAACGTGTAGTTCGGTAGAACGCTTGAATTGGCGTTGATGTCTCGCACGGCCATTATCATTCCAACAGCACTACCAGACGAATCGAACGCCTCTCCAGCACTAGTCATGTAAAGAAACTGGAGCTCCTTCTCATTGCGGGTGCAGTTACCGCTGGCAGACACCTGAGCTGACCACAGACCAATACCAAAACAAAAAAGAAAGACTGTAACTCGTTGCATTTCGATACTTTCTAGGAAAGTATTTTTTGCAATTCAGTTTTAATAGTCAAATTGTTAGGGTTGGGTTAAGGGTGGAGCATGTTTTTAGAGGTAGTTTACACAATTATTATATAAAACTGAAAACAATGAAAATGAAAATTTGAAAAAGAAATGAAAAAATTATAACAAATTATAACAACAGTATACAATGAACTAAATGTAACAAATACATTTGTTCATATCAGTGTCCTGGATTGCTATAAACAATAAGTAAGTTGTGTCAACAAAATATTTCTTTGCTCCAAACTAGTTCATATACACTTCAAGCAGTTATGAAAATTTAAAATTAAAAGACAAAGTGTTTAATTGTTTCTGACAGTGCCGTTTACAATGTAGATGTAAGGCTTTAATTTCCAGTCAGTATTGTATGTGTCAATGAAACATTCTCTCTATATATAATTATATGCTATACTTAATTAAGTAGAGCTACAGATTTTACCTTCAAAGTTATTGCAAACATAGGAAGATATAAAAATTGTGATCCAAACATCATAACCAGTCATGACAAAATTTTGATACTGTGCCAATGTTGTTATATTACATCAACTCCAATGGAATAGAGTTATTAAGATGGTATACACTTTCTCTGTCAACTTCACGTTTCTTTTAATAATCAATTTGCATTAATTTATAGTGGACAAACATTGGATTGATTATTCTTATCAATTATAAAGCTCTTATTTGTAACAAACTTATATATAATGTGTTGAAAATAAAGCTGACTTAACATAGATATTACAGTACCAATATTACAGTACCAATATTACAGTACCAATATTACAGTACTAATATCACAGTACCAATATTACAGTACTAATATCTACA
Organism: Xestospongia muta; assembly: GCA_963693285.1. Taxonomy (NCBI): domain Eukaryota; kingdom Metazoa; phylum Porifera; class Demospongiae; order Haplosclerida; family Petrosiidae; genus Xestospongia; species Xestospongia muta. The sequence goes on from OY848924.1 coordinate 5,906,440, forward strand.
CTAATATTGTCTTGACTATACACATTGTGCAAACAGATTATAGTTATACCTAATTATTAACAGTTTTTTTAGCTTTGTAACACAAGCCACCATTTATTATCTGTATCATCCTTTCAATTCAATTATAGCATTAGTGAATAAGGGTTTAATAAGTGTTAATAGACTCACTTAAATCGTCAATAGTAAGTGTGACTGCAGCTATAAAAGTGAGCACATAATTATATTTAATCCATAATAACCACTTACTACTAATTACAGTGTATTATACTGCCTCAATGTACCATCTACCATTATTGATTTAATTAAGAAAGTAGGAATTCATAAAAATTTAAATTCACAAATATCCTTAAAGAGCTGTTAGCAAAAATGTTCCTCCTTGAAAATTTCCCAGAATACAGTAGTGTGGATTGAAAACCACATACGTAACTGTCTAGTAAATATATATAATATATATATATATATATATATATATATATATATATATATATATATATATATATATATATATATTTGTCTAGAATGGCAGGTATTTGGATCAGTTTCATGGTAAAGTATATGCTACAGTGAACACATCAGTATATCTTATATCTTATAGCACTGGTACCATTATAATGCATTGTTGTCTTCAAGGTTATTAATTTTGACATTGTTCCTAATATAGAGTTTACAAACTTAATTATTCAATGATATCACTGGTCACCTCACATAAGTCAGTATAAAATGTGTCCTTGTTACAAACTTTGATTAAAAGTCCTATAACTATAACACAATGTTATTACAAAACAAACCCTTTGAAAGCATGAGTGTTAACCACTAGCACAAACAACTTTTTGTATATTTTGACTATATCAGTAATGTTAACAACTAGTCACTTGATTAGCACAAAACAGCATTTTTTCTATTTTTATGTTATTGATATTAAATGCGATAGTCAACTTCAGTACAACATAACGCAATACTCATGTGTAGTATTAGTCACAAACTAGACATACTGAAAGTCAGTAGATATGGGATTGTAGCCAAGGCAACCATACAATGTAAAAACATATGTCTACTGTTAAATCACTCATTCAGTTCAGTACTTTACCCCATGAAGCCAAAGGGTTAAGTAAATTCCCCAGGAAGATAAAGCAATTTATGTCTAAAAGTGATTATCTATTCAGCAATTGCTTCACTTGAAAGAGTGCATTTAAATGACTTAATGACAATGCTGAATCACACATTCCAGGTATGCATGTCAAATCCAACAACTGCTTTTGGGAAAGATAAATTTAAGAGGTCTGTGTACTGAAGAATAATATATAGTAATAGAAGATATATGTAGATACAAGCTTAAAAATAATGAGTATAGATATATGAGAATAAGGTTATGGGTGTTAGTCACACAATTGAGTTATGCTCCTCTAATGTAATACTTAGTTTTGGGAAAGATAAACCTAACTGGTCTATGTATTACAAAAGAATAGTACTGAAGTATAATATATAGTAACAGAAGATATATGTAGATACAAGCTTAAAAATAATGAGTATAGATATATGAGAATAAGGTTATGGGTGTTAGTCATACAATTGAGTTATGCTCCTCTAATGTAACACTTAGTTTTGGGAAAGATAAATCTAACTGGTCTATGTATTACAAAAGAATAGTACTGAAGTATAATATATAGTAACAGAAGATATATGTAGATACAAGCTTAAAAATAATGAGTATAGATATATGAGAATAAGGTTATGGGTGTTAGTCATACAATTGAGTTATGCTCCTCTAATGTAACACTTAGTTTTGGGAAAGATAAACCTAACTGGTCTATGTATTACAAAAGAATAGTACTGAAGTATAATATATAGTAACAGAAGATATATGTAGATACAAGCTTAAAAATAATGAGTATAGATATAATTAAATGAGAATAAGGTTAAGGTTGTTAGTCATACAATTGAGTTATGCTCGTCAAATGTATCACTTAGTTTTGGGAAAGATAAACCTAACTGGTTTATGTATTACAATTTACAAAAGAATAGTACTGAAGAATAATATACAGACAGTAACAGAAGATATATGTAGATACAAGTTCAGAAAAAATGGATATATAAGTGTAGGTTGTATTAGTTATTTATTGACCTGAAATGGAGCAATCTGATTGGTCAATCAAGGCATAGCATGGTACAAGTATGAATAAATGCAAGTAAGGTTATGTTTGTTTCTTTCTTAAGGCAGCTTGGTCTATTTTTGATGTCTCAGGAGATAGCATAAAATTTCTATCTTGCCTATACAAAAACAAAAGAGATTAAATGAGATAAGGCTGTATGGTGATTAAGTTCTAATAATTGTACATTCCTATATACTTAACAAGTTGTTAAAAGAATTGTACCTTAGTATATAAGATAATAATTGATACTACCACTGCTGGAATCCTTTCATGAAAATGGATATTTCATTAAATACATTAGTAAACAGGAAACATTTCCTGTGTTACTATTTTCAGTGTTTAAAGTATTATAGTGGTACAATGCCTTTAACAATACACAACCTTTAATAATGCTAGTGTTATTTGGTCACAGGTTATAATGAATGTATGTTTATAAAGCAGCTGATTTCTCACCAAGTTACATCACTGGTTGATCTTAACATTGGAAACTCTAGACCTTCAACAGATGAAGATGATAACGTTCTGTGTTGAAGACCTAACAAAATGGAATTGTGTATAAGATAAGTGAATATTGTTATTGTATCGTAAACTTAATATTAGCTAGATTGTATGTTATTCTTATAAGGTTGTAGCTACCTTAAGTTGAATTTTGGGAAGTCGGGGAGTGTACCCATGAAGATAATACAATTACATGCCTAATTAATCCTTAAAGTTTAATAGGTTAACATATTAATGGAGTCTAATATGAATACTGAATTAGTGAACATTGGGATGATTTTTTAATGAATAACACTATTACTAGCAAGATATTGATATCACAATAAATCTAACAATAAAAGTCTCTAGATTTATTTTTATATAATAGTAAGTAAACATTATATTATTGATTATTTCAAGATAGTACATTGTATACAATACAGGTACATGTATACAATATAGGTACATGTGTACACTACATGAACATGTATACACTACATGCACATGCATACACTACATGTACATGTATACACTACATGTACATGCATACACTACATGTACATGTATACACTACATGCACATGCATACACTACATGTACATGTATACACTACATGTACATGCATACACTACATGTACATCCATACACTACATGTACATCCATACACTACATGTACATGATGTACATGTATATACTACATGTACATGTATATACTACATGTACATGTATACAATATAGGTACATGTTTGTCAACTAGACATTATACTAATAAATATCAAACATTTCCTGATTTGTACTTTGGAATTCCAGGCATGCTTATATTTCATTCGCTTTTGTATCCTTTTTGTAGCATAACTAATGTTGAGACTTTGCGTAAACTCCATTGTTTACTCATGTGTTCAGTTGAGAATTTGACCTTAATAATTAGACAATGGCCAATGGTGCATGAATATTTGCTTATTATACTCAAAGTGACTGATTATGTAACATAGATATGACACAAACTGGTAGTACATTTAATTTTTTTACTTTGATTTAGAAAACAATCCATATTGGCTTGTGTTATCTGACATTTCTCTCCTAGAAACTTTAAGCAAACCTAAAACTAAATTGAACTATGATTTAACTGTAAGACAAATGTTATGTCAAATAAACTATAATAATATTAGTTTGCCAAGAAAAGTGAGATTAATAAGCTGATTGATGGGAGGGGCTGGCTTTGTGTTAGACTAATACTGAACTCACCCACATTGGTCTCCATGGCAACATTGCTGATGACATCCCCATAACTATACCATGCACATCCAATCAAGACCCACAAACAAAGGAGACACACAAAGGCATATCCACTCCACACCAGATAAATATCAGGTTCATAGTTGAATAATAAATAAACAATGGAATATGATGGAGATAAGTTTGATGATAGAACTGAAACATCTTCAATGGCTTGGTTATCTGTCGATGATGACTCTGTTGCCATGGTGTTCAAGTAAATACTATTTTCATATACAATAATTATTATGATGATAAAGTATAAACAATTAATAATGAAGCCACGCCCTACAACGATTACTACTTAATTATCACAACTTATCAGCAATCACGTTGTCGATAAACTTAAAATTTTGGTTTTGAGCAAGCTCTCTCAGTTATTCTATATAGTGATGTTTTCAAGCCAAGTTTTGCTGCAATTTTCTCTTCTTCTCCTTCAGCTATGGGTCAAAAGATCGTCAGGGATTTGTCCTGGTGACAGTTACAGCTCAAAGATACCCTTGTATTTCGGCTACATGGCGGCAGTTGATCCTACGAGTAGCTTTAATTCTGCTGGTACTATTCCAGCTGTCGACTTGGCTTTACAGCTAATTAACAATAATGACTCCTTGCTTTACGGATACACCTTGAGCTACAACGGGACGATATACGATTCAAAGGTAAGTATTATATATGTAGTACTGTGCTGTGCAGTACTAGAACAATGTATTTATCAACAAGAGAGCACGAGTACGATGTTTATTGTTACGAGTAAATGTAATGAATTAAAAACAAAGAGAAAGGAAGGCTGCTGGTTGACCTGTTATTATAAATCAATTATATAAACACACTTCAACTGTGTAGATATATGACATTTGTCACGTAATGGTAAATACTTGTTGTATAGTAAGAGTGCTAATAGAGTTCAAAGTGTATTTCTGTCATTAATGTTTAAAGGTTAGAGTTTATTAGGTTTAGAATGGGTACTACATTAAAGAAAGAAGCAGATATGATGCCCCTCAATTATATGTATATATAATTGAACCAGAGTATGATGGGGTTTTACTTACTTTGGAGGATTGAGTTTTGACTGAGACATTCTTGTAATGTAATTTTAATATAGCTTTGTATTAATGACACTATGTATCTGTACAATGTGTAATCATTGTTTGTATCTGATATCACAATCAACATCTTGTGTCTTACCTGTTGGCAGTGAAGTTGAAACTGTAAAGAGCATAAAAATGTCAATAGTGTATTAAGAAAGTGTAATTAAAATATTAACTGACAATTATTTGCTGTTAATTGCATACCTAAAGATCTCTCTAGTTATCGTGAGCTTTGGGATGAATTACTGTCTGTCACTAAACCTAAGATGTTCATCACTAGTATTACAACTTTATGTATTGTTTAAATAAATTAATTTTATTTCATAGCCTGTCTTTCATGTTAATTCCCTATTTCATAACTACTTAAACTAAGAACAATTGAAAAGAAAAAGTATTGTCAACAGTTATCAAACCAACTAGTTCTGTATTCAAATAATTACTTGATAATCCTGTAAACATAATAAATATTATTTACAATAATTACTTTTTTTTGAAACTATGTATGTACTACTCATTGCTTACAAGGAATGACACATACACCCACGTAATGATGGATTACCATTGAGTGGATGTTGTATAAAATTATTATGCTATTCTCTCATTAATTATGTTATTATTAAAGTGTCACACTATAATTTTTAACAATATTTTCAACAAGATAATAAAGCATTTTGCACATTATGATGTTACATACTTGTGTGTCAACATCATGACCTGTTAATTGCATTACCTAACCTCTCTACAGGATGTGGTTATGTCAACTTGTGATGACCAATAGCCTCTTTGGAATTTAGTTTTGTCTGTAGGTCAGCGGTACCTTCTGTGAACACTGAATTGAATTTAAAATTGAATTAGGAATACTATAGATTAATCTGTTCATATAAATTGCTGGTATCATTATTATTATTTGTTGGTTGTTATCTAAACTGTTTGGTTGATTATGCAATAGATGTGTCTGTCTTCCTCTAGTGTGATCATACTGTTGCTCTAAATGAATTCTTCAAAATGGTCGAAAGTACTCCTCCTTATTATATTGCAGCTTTAGCTGCTGGATGTTCTGTGTCGACAGAACCTGTCGCAGAATTGACTCATTTCTGGAATTTTCCTGTGGTATGTACATTGTCTTCTTTGTTCTTAATGCTTGCATTTATTATTCTACTATCTTAGGTCTCGTATGCGGCCTCAGCTCCCCTTCTCAGTGATCGAACTCGGTTTCCATCATTCTTTCGTACTTATCCATCTGATGTCAATTCAGTGCCAGCATTTGTTGCTCTTCTTCGGTCATTTGGTTGGAAGAAAGTGTGCGTGATAACAGAAGAAGTTAATCTATTTTTACAAGTCAGCCTCTTTACTCACATTCTATTCATTCATGCATTCAACTGCCCATTCATCAATCTATCATTCCTTCTATACATCCATTAATTGACTTGTCATTCTATTCTATACACACAGAATGAGAGACCCTTAGAGACAGCCTTAGAAGCAGCAGGAATCGCTCTAAGTAGTCAGTCTTTTAAATTTGCTTCTGATTCTGATGTTGCGTCTATGGTGAAAAGAGTACTAGTAAGTGCAATGCATGCCCAAATATGTAGTTCAAAGACAAACAAGTGCTCATTTTTGTGTTTAATAAGGCATAACTGTGACCTATGTGTCATGCATGCAGCGTGATGTAATTCCTTTTCTTTGAATGCCACCTGTGTGACAGTTATGTGTACAATTAATTTAGATTGACTGGGTTTTGAGGAAGTCCACTCTCTAGTCATAGCTATTGTGTAATTATATAGTACAATAGAGTAACTATTATAGTCACATTTAAAAGGTACAAGATATACTTACTAATGGAAACAAAAGGAAAATTTACTATATATACAGAGTTATGTAATTACTAAATAACTACAAGCAATGAAAAGCTCTATTAGCTAGTTATAGACACAACATTAAAAGAAGATATTTTGAATGCATAACACAATATGGCTTGCCACTATGTATTAGCTACCTGAAGTGACTCAAGTGAGGCATGGTAGTCTGGACATGAGACTAATTTCTTGATGTCACAATGAAGCCAGCATCAAGCCAATGAGCAGTCATACTTATATAACACCAGATATATAACTTACATAATGTGTATGTATTATTAAAGATGTGGCTTCAGTCATCTTTGTTGGTTTCTTGACTTCTTTTGATCCATACATTGTTTTGATGTAGTGATTGACTTTTTTAGCACTACTGGATACCTGCATATTTTGTCAATGCTATTATTCTTAACAAAGAATTCAACTCCAACTCAAAAATATTGCTGTAACTTTAGAACCAAAACTTATAATGCATATCCTCACAATATGTTTAATGTATTATTCTTGTATTGGCTAGTAGGTTAATTTTGATGTTAGCGAATCTTGTCTGTGATTTTTTATAATTTCTTAATATTTTAATCTGTCCTCTCTAGATAGTACACTTGTAACACTGCTGTAAGATAGAACAGATCTCTTTGTTAATATATATTAAGTCACAAGTTTTGTTGCTATGCAATTAACAAATTTTAAAATTATAGCAGTTTAAAGTACTTTGACAAACTAACAAACTAACAAACTAAGTATTGTCATCCTCACTCATGCAGAGGCAATCACAGTGATGGAGGCTAAATGAATAAATTAATTGCTTGTTTATCTAATTCATGGACTTTTTAGCATCCCTAAAAATTCATTAACAGTGTATGTATATATATATATATATATATGAGTAACAGTTCTAGTTCAGTGTCTATTTTGTCTAACAATATACACATTGTTCTAACAATAACCTACATAAACAATTAATTCCATAGTACAAAAGGAATTCAGCACGTCTTTGTTAAATTAATATAGGTATGTACTATGTTAGCTGAAAACAAGTTGTAATAATAGCAATCAATGTCTTACATTTTGCCTACCTTACATGTTTTATCAAATTTGATAAAGTGCCTGACACAGCAAATAGTATTCTAGCACTAATAGTTTTATTGATGTAAGAAGTCCCAACAATAATAGGAGTGAAAGTCAATAAAATCATCATAACTTCAAGCTAAAGGTTTTAATACAAAGTTACAAATCCTCACATATGTTTCACCTGTTGTCCTATTCTGTTTCAACTAATAGAATAGTTTTAATTCTAACATAATTTGTTTGGTTTGTGATTTTTTGTATATATTTTCTTGTCATTACAAGCTTTTTCTCATGACAATACGCTTGCAAGTACCTTGAAATGAATAGTAGAGAAATTTTGTCATCTCTGTATGAAGTCTTGTTGTCGTAGAATGGATAGTTTTGGAGCTCTAATCATTTAAAATGCTTTGCTACAGTAACAGGCAAACTAGTGAACAGTCTAAGTACTGTAACCCTCGGCCACACAGAAGCAGCGAGGATTAATTATTTAAAAGAATACACACTAATCTTGCTATGGAACTATTAAAATAGAGATATTTTGTAGCTTCATGTAACAATTAAAAGATACATATTCTGTTAAAATAGCTAAATTACTAACTGTACAATTTCCTTTGTATGTTTCCTCTGTGTGTGTGTGTGTGTGTGTGTAAATCACTTTTATGTTGCTTTTTCTAGAATGATGATGTTCATATTTTCTTCATCAATGCATATGTAGGACCTGGTAGAGCTATTATGTGTGAGGTAACATGACCTGTAATATTTAGTATGTGTAAAACTATTATAGAAAGTGTATCTACCCCTTCAGCCTGAATAATATACATTTCAAATTTGTGAAAAGGTTAGAATTTGTTTGGTAAAACAAAACCAGGCGTATGTACATAAAAGTTTAATTTTTGTGAAGCAAAATCTCTACTATATTGACACTCATTAGGCATATGTCATAATTTATAGACATCATGTAAAGAGGAATAACTATGTTTATTATGGCAGTCCTCTATTTTGCATTTATATAAAGTCTTGTTCTAGTTCTATAGACTTGGTCTCCGATATCCAGCCTATGCATTTATTACTCATGGTTGGTACCAGGTATGTGAGTCACATGAACATATGTGTATAGAACTATACTTAGTACTTTGTGACAGTCACATGATATATTCAAATGATTTAGGATAGATGGTGGAGTACAGAGGTTGGTGAGACACTAGAAGGACAGGTTCCATGTACACAAGAAGAGCTTCAATCTCAATTGGAAAGAGTCCTAGCTATCCAACAATTTCCACTAAGTTTTGATGAGAATGCCAATACAATTAGTGGACTGGTATGTGCACTATTAATTGTATTACTACATGTATTAATTACCACATTGAGAGAGAGAGAGAGAGAGAGAGAGAGAGAGAGAGAGAGAGAGAGAGAGAGAGAGAGAGACACACACACACACACACACACGCACACACGCACACACATAATTGACTTACAACTTATATGTAGGATGTATGTAACATGCTCTATAAAGTGTATGGAATTTTACTAGACATTTTATGTGTTTATTTATTTCAACAGACTATTGGCCAGTTTGACCGAAAGTACCGTGAATACCTCAACAGATCTTACTACCGCAATAGCTCTTTTGCAAATTTTAGCTATCAAATAGAAGCATATTCAGCTTTTGATGCAATGTGGACCCTAGCTATTGGTCTGGATAAAGTACAACAAGCTATCTGTGCCAATGACACTTTGGGATGTAATATATCAAATTTGATTTCACTGGAAAACTATCAATATTACAATGATCAGATTGAGTGCATGTTGAATAAGACACTTGGAGAAACTGAGTTTAATGGAGTTTCTGTGAGTCTCTCCCTCAAATTTTGCATAATATTATCTATGCTTTTTTTTTATTTTCAGGGTCCAGTAAAATTTGGTGTGAATGGGTCTCGCATTCAGGAATTGTTTTCAGTATTTCAATATCAGACAACAACAACATCAACAGATGGACAGGTAGATACAAATCGTGTGCTGATAGGTGATTTGAACATGACTGAAAATAATACCTTCAGATATGTAAATAACACACCAGCCTGGCCAAGTTAGTCTGACATCTACTCTCCATTTATCTTCCTCAATTCAATATGACCTTTAATCATGTCATTGTACATGTTCATCTATTCTATTCATCCATTCACTCTACTATTAATCCATTGAGTTCCATAGATGTTGTCTTTATTCATTATTCTCTCTACTTAGATGGTATTCCACCTGATGGGACTCCAATTAGTGTCACTAATACTATACACGATGCTGTTATTGTAATTTATGATATGATTGCTGCTCTAGGCATCATCTTTGCTATCTGTTGTCTTGTTTTTAACATTGTCTTCAGAAATAAGAAGTTAGTAAACAGATTCATTAAACCTTGCCATCCAGCATGTACTTACTGTGTATTGGGTTGGGTATTATGTTATGATAGCAAGGTATTTTAAACAACTCAACATAAACTCATGGCTGTAATGACATCATGATATTGACAATATCTTGAAATGTTTTCGTTTTTTCTTTAGGATTGTTAAGTTGACCAGTCCAAATCTTAACTATGTGATAATAATTGGAACTTTAATCACATATTCCTCTGTTTTTATTAGTCTCTTGCCTGGACGTGATGATATCAGTCTGTACCTTCGCTGCATTGTAAGTGAAATGACTTAATTTAAAATGTAATGTGAACTTAAGTGAATGAGACTGAGGCTAATTATGTAGCTGATTAAGAATGAGACTGAGACTATTTTTATGTTGCTGATTGAGAATGAGACTAAGAATGAGACTGAGGCTAACTTTGGGTGAATGAGAGTAGATTGAGGAGGCTATTAAGTATTTGCCCTAATATAATGATCAAACATTATTCTTTAGATGGGCTATTTTCTGTCTATTACTGGTTACGCAATGTCATTTTCTGCTGTTCTGGCTAAAATGTGGCGTGTTTATTACATCTTTCATAATCCAACAACTGGCAAAAGAGTAAGATTTGCTCAACATACAAATGTACATCATACATGGTGTATACAAGACATGAGTATGTGTATTAAATGTCAATAATTTAACTCTCTCTCTCTCTCTCTCTCTCTCTCTCTCTCTCTCTCTCTCTCTCTCTCTCTCTCTCTCTCTCTCTCTCTCTCTCTCTCTCTCTCTCTCTCTCTCTCTCTCTCTCTCTCTCTCTCTCTCCCCCTCCCTCTCCCCCTCCCTCTCTCCCTCCCTCCCTCCCTCCCTCTCTCTCTCTCTCTCTCTCTCTCTCTCTCCCTCTCTCCTTCTCTCCCTCTCTCCCTCTAGACTCTAAAAGACTGGCATCTTTTACTTATTGTATTTAGTGTTACATTTGCTACTGTTTTCTTGTTAGCATTGGGAGATATTGTCCCACCATTACGACATAAACCAACATTAGTGGAGGATAGAGAAACACCCAGTATTATTAATGTAAGTAGTATTGTTATCTTTGTATATCATCAGTGTTATCACTTCAGTCATTCCACTTCTTTAAATAATACATATTGTTAGTGTTTTTTGACTTGAATTTTTAGTAGCCCTAGGTTACAATTATTGAACTATTTTTGTACATGCAATGCCTTAATTAACCAATCAGATTGCTTCATTTCAGACTAGCCATGGATTATTATTATGAAAACATTTCCATCTATCTAGTATTTTAAGTGTCCATTCATCTCTGTTTATCTCTATTTATCTCTATTTATCTCTATTTATCTCTATTTATCTCTATTTATCTCTGTTTATCTCTATTTATCTCTATTTATCTCTGTTTATCTCTGTTTATCTCTATTTATCTCTATTTATCTCTGTTTATCTCTGTTTATCTCTATTTATCTCTATTTATCTCTGTTTATCTCTATTTATCTCTATTTATCTGCCTATTTTAGTCTCTCAATGTCACAGTCAACTATTATGTGTATCGTTGTTTTGACTCAACTGAAGCTGTGGCATTTCAAGCTGTCGTTTTAGCATTTTTGTTCATTCTACAAATCATTGGTATTGTTCTGGCATTCCAGACGAGGAAAGTCAAAGTGAAGATTCTCAATGATGCTAAAGAAGTGACTGCCATAATATATGTGACCAGTGTCTGTGTGGTGGTCATTATAATGACTACATTTGCACTGAGTAGCTTCCTTAATACTAGTAGTGTTTTGTATAATTCCAGTATCCTCATTGCTACGACAACCTTCTTGATATTGATATTCATACCAAAGGTAATATTACATTACAGAATGTTTTATACAAGCACTGTATGATTATATGATTGTAATAGAAGCTTATAAAAAAATTTCTTGCATTGATTGTTTGAGTTGTTAATCTTTATTTTGGGGGTAATACTACTTAACACATTTAGATATATTAGTATTGTTTCTTCTTTGTATTTATTTGTATAGATGATAAGTCTGTACCGTGATCCTGAGGGTAAGAATATCTTCACAACAGAAAATCCTACTAGTCAAACCGATAATCAAAAAAAAGACAGTCTCGGAGCTAACATGGCACTCTCTGTATTAGGAAATGATCCCAAAGCGACTATTGCTACATTACAAGCTAAGATACAAAATTTAGAAGGAGAGCTAAAAAAATATGAGGTATTCATAATTATCTTACGCTATTAATATCACTCTACATATTATCAGTTATGTTAGGTCTCACGATTAAAAAATTGTTTTTCTTTAGCATAGTTAAAATTGATCTGACCTTATATTTGTGACTGTGCAATTTAATTGGTCAGCATTTTAAAACTGAACAAATTAAATGTTACCAGCTTCACTGAATTACTTTTAATAGAGAATAAAAATTAGCAGATAAAATTTTGTTGACCTTGTATGCATGGTGTCATATCTAATACAACTAGAGAATAAAATCAAACTTTGTTTTTTTTCTCCTTAGGGAATGACAGAGGAAGCAGTCTCACCAAATGCTAGAAGTAGTGTGATTCCTTTGTTCTTCCCATCTTCCACTCTTCCTCGAGAGTCTACTCCTACTAAAAATGGTCAGCGTGGATCATCTGTAACATTTGAAAATAATGAACCAGAGAAGTCATCAAAGAATGGCTCTATTGATAAGTCATATGATGTTGAAGCTGGCCATTCATCCACTCCTAATGAAGTATCTAATTTATAAACATTAACAAAACTAATTGATACTACACAATATTAGCTTTATAATTTTTTTTTAATTTTTGTGTGTAGTGTTAATTATAATATTTAATTCTTTATCAAATATTGCTAAATTTATATAACAAAATTGTCTTAAGAAGTAAGGTTATATTAGTAAAAAATCTATAAACATTTTAAAATTGCTGATGCAACAGTAGTTTTGAATTGTATATTTACTACAGAGATCACAAAGTGGCCTCATGCTAGCTACAGTTCCTGTGACACAGTTATTAAAAATCATTTTGTTGAAGATTGCCTGACTCTAAGAAGTATGGCAGTTCAGTATAATTATAATAATCAGGTAATGAATCATGTACTGTTGTGTGGCTATCCACAGCCCCACCTGCTGACACACACAGATCATTTCACAAGCCATCTTGCTACACAATAAGTCAATGACCAATTTGTAGTACCAGACAGCAAAATTTTTTTTACATATTATACAGTTTTTGTTCAATGTATTATTAATCTATTTGTGTGCTTTGAGTAAAATCTTATCTATGAGTTTCATTTAAACAATGAACTTTAAAGTATTATTAAATTACAATACTACTCTAAAATTTAAAGCAGTATATACTGTTATCACTAGTATTGGTTATATTCATGAAGAAAATAAAATCCTCTGTCATTCTTTCCTAGGACTCTTAAAAAGAATACGTAATATATATAGGACTATTATATACACACACACATAATTATATTGGTATAATTATGTTAAGACCCTCCCATTCAACATGTATTGCATAAAAATTAACTGCAAAAGCTATTATTTGTACAAGTGATTTATAACATCAAAAATTATGCATTCAATATATCAGAAGAAAATATTGTTTGAAAAAAGTGCTCTTGATTCAAGAAATAAAATTGATTGTCAAGAGAGAGAGACAGAGAATGGGAAAAAGAAAGAAAATAGAAAAAAGCAAACAAGAATTAAAAAGAACACCTTACATTATAAAGTAATAAACACAGCCACAAACATTAATAAAAGTTACTCATAATAATCAATGATATATTATACACACATACTAATTATTTTCCTATTTTAACTATATCACCACCACTACAAATATTAAACTGGTGAAGTGGCCACCTGATTATCATCACTAGCCACTAATTGCTTTGTTGATTCTGTCTTTCCATCTTCTTCTTTCAACGCAATCATGTGTTTATTAGATACAGTTGATTTGTTTCCACCGTCTTCAGAATTTTCCCTCGATGACTTGGTAGAACCATTGACACCAGAATCTCCACTGGCAGCTGTCTCATTTGGACTGTGGGGAGAAGTCTAGAAAGGTAAAGAATGAGGTACATCTAGTATTATGTGGTTTAATTTGTGGTGAATTATCTCATTAGTAGGTACAAAACACAAGTACAACATGATGTTATTGTTAGATAATACTAAGTCTGTGAAACAGACAAACTGTGACCCTATTCTAACCTCTACAGTAGTAATTGTTGGTATGAGTAATAATATTCTTTACACTAGCAAGTTTAGTTTTCAGCCAGATTTTATCATACACATTACATTAACTAACAATTATAGTTTTGTACATTTATTAGTTTCTCCTTTTTTCATTAAGATAATTATTATAAACAACTAATGACCAAAACAATGTACTAAAAACTAACATGTATTATTATTATTATTATTATTATTATTATTATTATTAGGGACTTACTGGAGTAAAAACCATTCGTCCAACAGGTAAAGATGCTGTCACATCACAAGCACCAGGTGAATAACTCATACTACGTCCTCCGTGAGGTGGTCGGAGAGAGGCTAAACGATGATTATCATCGAGGCTAGAAAGAACACGTTTTCGAGGTTGGAAAGGAGTAACAGGCTAAAGAGAACAGGAGCAATAAGTATATTGTACATCTCTGTATATTTTTGTATATCTTTGGTACATGATTTATTATTATCTAGTATATTTTATAAGATATATTTCTATATATCTTACTTCATATTTCCCAAGACGAGACTCCAAGTCTTCAATACGTTTGGTCATAGTGTTCACTAGTTCTTGATCAGCCATTGTTTGGTGCATAGATGGCACACTAGGATGGTCGAAAATCTTTTCTCCTTTAGGATCTTTGTACAAACTGTACCACTAAAAGTAAAATAAAATCTCAACAACACACCAAATAGAGTTATATTGGATATTTATGGCACATTTGCATTAAGCCTGTTCATCTGTCTAATGACAGGGGACCAGTGCACATTACAACCCATTATAATTGTGTATTAATGTTTTAAATGCTATATAGCAAAATAAATTTTATATCAACATAACATGCTACTTATCCAGCTAAAACTGATCGTCAAAATCACTTTTCCTCTACTGACATGTGTGTACAATACTGATAGAAGTGCAGTGCCAAATCACCTTAGTATATTTTTGTACACAATGCACCACAATACTCGTGCACCTTTGCACACATCAGTATACTTACCTTTGGTAAAAAGAGTATCAACAACACAACAATTGACACTGCAATTAAACCAGAACAAAAAATGGCTGCATCTGTATTGATGTAATCATCCAGAGCAATAGCTCCAATTAACATGACAGTCAGAACTACAGAGGTCACATAAACAATAATTGAAATCCATTTAGCATCATTTAACACTTTAATTTTGACTTTTCTCGTTTTTATAGCAAAAAAGACAGCTGCTGCCTGAACAAGGAATTTTTCAAAGAAAACAATCCCTATCCAGATTATACTTCTCCTAGAATCACAGACAACATTTTCATAGTTTATTTGTATACCATATTCCTAAATGTGAGAAGAAATCATAGTGGTTTAAAGTTGTTATTAGGGTGTAGTAAATAGTAAATAAAACAAACAAACAAACAAACAAACAGGTCGCAAAGATCAATTTTGTAAATCAATGTTTTCATTAATTTTATTATCATCAAAACATTTACACAATAGAATCTTGTTAAGTTTTTTTTAATATCTTACGTTTGTAGTAGACTTTTTCTCTTTGTCTGGTACTTTTTTTGGTCCATAGTCACGATCAATAGCTAATGAAATAGATATATATACAATATCTATAAGACAGAGACCCAGTACTAATAGTAGTAAATGCCAATCTTTGATAGCTTTCTGTAAGTGAGTAAGAGAGATAGAAAGAAATGGAGGATACATTGCTTGTTGAGATATCATAGACTTACTCTTTTTTTGGGAGTTGGATTGTGGAAGATGAAGTAAACACGCCACAATTTAGCACAAATAGTACCAAAACATAGTGAGTAACCAATAAGCTGAGAGTATGCTCTTGCCTATTAGCAGTGATATAAATGAAATATATAGGAGTCATATATATGTCATAATTCAAACTACTTTACAATAGAGTTCTCTTAAGGAATACAAAGTAGCAAACATATCATACATAATTATAGCTATGTTATTAACTTTGTCTCTAATTTGAGTCATTGTATGTTTATAAAATATCACATGACTCACATAACATAATCCTGTGACAGTGTCATAAGATGTAGAAGGATAACCATAAAAGTAGGCAGAGAGACAAAATATTAAACATCCAAGAATAATGAGATAGTTAAGATTGGGACTGGTAAGTCGAATAATTCTGTGTGTGCGTGAGAGAGAGAGATATATATATAAATATATATATATGTATATGTATACATATAACACATACTATAGACAAAACTAAAGAATGAGGCAAAACACACTAATAATGGTATATTAAATTATCACAACAAGTGACTTGTAACTTTCTTTTAAATAGTGAGCTTGTAGAGATTCAACAACTATAATGAATTTAGAATCCTAATTAGTGTCACTACTGCTTGAACCTATTTAGCTATAAGACAAATGGTTTGTACTACCCAAACCTTCAAACATCAGTCAATATATATAG